>WNWK01000821.1:192500-376260 GCA_009830355.1 Cherax destructor
ATCAAGGCAGCAGCCTCACCATCACCAGTAATCAAGGTAGCAGCCTCACCATCACCAGTAATCAAGGCAGCAGCCTCACCATCACCAGTAATCAAGGTAGGAGCCTCACCATCACCAGTAATCAAGGCAGCAGCCTCACCATCACCAGTAATCAAGGCAGCAGCCTCACCATCACCAGTAATCAAGGCAGCAGCCTCACCATCACCAGTAATCAAGGCAGCAGCCTCACCATCACCAGTAATCAAGGTAGCAGCCTCACCATCACCAGTAATCAAGGTAGCAGCCTCACCATCACCAGTAATCAAGGTAGCCAGCCTCGCCATCACCAGTAATCAAGGCAGCAGCCTCACCATCACCAGTAATCAAGGTAGCCAGCCTCGCCATCACCAGTAATCAAGGCAGCAGCCTCGCCATCACCAGTAATCAAGGCAGCAGCCTCACCGGTACACCGGGAAAGAAGTCACATCAATCTGACAACTCCTCCACGCTCTCAATCCCCCAAGGCCCCGTAAACTCAACTCTCAATTTCAATACTTTCGGGGGTCCGCCTTTCACAACTTCTGAAAGACCGGTCACCCTTTTTTTTGTTCCCGAGGAGAGGGAGGGGGGTAATTTTTGTTTTGTGAAGTGCAGAGGCGGTGGTGCAAAGACCCCAGTCACGTCTTGCAGATATTAAGAGGACCAGTGTAGGAAAGACCTCATGCACACCAATAGCCGCCTAAACAAGAACCAGAAACTGGTCTAGTTTACAAGGCATTCGTTTGGATTGAGGGAGAGTGCCAGGGAGAGAGAGCAGAAAAGGGAGGGAGAGGAGAGGAAGGAGGGAGAGAGGCGGAAGGAGAGAGAGCAGTGGGAGGGAGAGGAAGAAAAAGAGCAGTGGGAGGGAGAGGAGAGGAAGGAAGGGAGAACAGAGAGAATGAGAGAGAGAGAGCTAGCTTCAACCTCGTGTTCCACGGAGGGAGGAGCAAGACAGATAAAGTACAATGAAAGAAGTGAAGGAACCATTTCTTTCAGTGGACAGGGCCATGAAAGAAATGAGGGAAGCATTTCTTTCAATGGAGAGGGCCATGGGGAGGAGTGGGCAACCTCGTTGTGTTGACCAGCAATTAATGGGTCCAGCTTCAACCCTTGGCAACCCCATCTGTCAACCCATTAGTCTATCCCCCCCACACACACACACGCGAAATACTCGAAATCGAGTCATACATGTCACTGTTTGCTGATGATGTAAAACTGATGAGAAGAGGATAGAACAGTGTTCAACTTCAGGCACACTCGGACTATAAATATGGTCAAACAAGTGTCTACTCGAGTTCAACCCATGCAAATACAAGGTGGAGGCTTTGAAGAAGGTGAGGACAGACAGAGCTTGGGAAGGGGGATAGAGGGAGAAAGAGAGGGAGGGAGGGAGAAAGAGAGGGAGGGAGGGAGAAAGAGAGGGAGGGAGAGAAAGAGAGAGGGAGAGAGAAAGAGAGGGAGAAAGAGAGGGGCCACAAATAGTTCGCGTATAGGACCTTGGGGTGTGTACAGCACCAAACATATCACCAGAATTACACAAAGCGTAAAACGACAGCAGCATATGCAAGATTAAGAAACATCACAATAGCATTCAGGAACCTGAACAAAGAATCTTTCAGGATCTTATACACGACATATGTTAGGCCAATGATTGAGTACGCTGCCCCAGCATGGAGCCCACACCTGGTCAAGCACACGAAGAAACTGGAGAAAAGTCGCAAGGTCTGCAACCAGGTTACTACCAGAACTGAAAGAAATGCACTATAAAGAGGTTGAAAGAAGTAAATTTGAAGACCTTAGAGGAGACAAGAACAACAAGGGGAGACATGATTACTACGTACAAAATTCTAAGAGGAATTGATAGGACTGATAGGGACTGCCTGTTTTAATTAAGAGGACCAGGATCAAGTGGACACAGGTGAAAGCTGAAGACAAATGAGTCACAAAGATGTCAGGAAGTATTTTTTAAGTCTCATGATGGTTGAGAAGTGGAATGACCTAACCGAACCTTACCTTGCGTTGACCTCACGAGGATCCGGGGGGGTCATCCCCCCAAGCTAGATCCCAGACCAGCCCTCCCTGTACCTGATCAAACAGGCCGTTGGTGCTGGCCACATGCGTCTAACATATGCACTACGCTGCATTTGCAAGGCTGTGTTGGTACTGGATGCACTCTGCATCTTGTGATTACCTTGTGTGCCTGTGAAAACAGTGCTCCTCGACTTTCCAAGTATAAATTATGACGTACACTTCGTTTATCGCCTACTTGAGGGCAAATGCAACATGCAGCTTCAAGAGTATATATACAGTGGTCCCTCGGTTTTCGCCGAAAATTCGTTCCAGAATGCTGCTCAAGTGCCATTACCGAACGAATTTACTTCCTTAAGAAATAATGTCACGTAGGTTAGTCTATTTCAGACCCTCAAAAATACACTTGCAACAGCACTTACGAAAATACACTTACATAAATGTTCGAGTTTGGAGATGCACGAAAACCGAGGGACCACTGTATATGGTAAAGCCTAAGAGGATAGAAAGCAATGATGACGATCAAAGTCGTCTAGCTGGAGGGGCCAGGAGCCGAGGTTCGACCCTCGCACACACTTCTCGGCGAGTACAAAAACCACAAAAAAATGGATTCTGTCACTTTTTATTTTGTATGATCGTCCATAGCCTTAGACTTCAGCATTAATATTATTATTATTATTATTATTATCAGCAGCAGCAATATAGTACCATCATTTATATTCCTGGGAAGCGCTAGACTCGTTGGGGTCATACAACGTCTGGGTAATGGAAGATAATCAGGTTTAACTCATAAGAGAGAGAGAGAGTAGCTTAAATTCGTGTAAGTGTTTCCCCAGGTGGCAGGAAGCACTCTAGAAGGTAGTGTGAGAGAGAGCAAGCACTAGAGTGCAAGGTGAGTGAAAGCAGAGTGCGCAATACTGCTTACTGGACCATGTGCTTGTGGAGTGCAGGTGTGGTTACTCAATGGGAAGGGGGTTATTGTCAAGTGCAGTTGTGTGGTAATAAATATCAAGTGCAGGTGTGTGGTGGTGGTAACTATGAAGGACAGGTGTGTGGTAGTGGTGGTAACTATGAAGGGCAGGTGTGTGGTGGTGGTAACTATCAAGGGCAGGTGTGTGGTGGTGGTAACTATCAAGGGCAGGTGTGTGGTGGTGGTAACTTATCAAGGGCAGGTATGTGGTGGTGGTAACTTATCAAGGGCAGGTATGTGGTGGTGGTAACTTATCAAGGGCAGGTGTGTGGTGGTGGTAACTATCAAGGGCAGGTGTGGTGGTAACGGGAGACAGGATACACTAAGACAGTGGCAGGTTTCTGGTATAGTTTTCTTAGCACTGAGACTGTTTGCTTCTTCAAGACTATCAACACAAACAGATACAAAATGGCGTGTGGCTGACAGTACGTAAGGAACGATAGGCTACGGAAGACGCTTTTCACTGCAACAAAGTTTCGCCCGGTGTAGAGCTAGACGAAGATCACAGCAGGTATAGAGGCGCTTGCCTCGCCTGAGCGAAACTTGGAATGCTATACCACTGAGCTAAAGAGTGGCATACTCTCGACACCAGCCACAGGTATATGGTGAACGCAGTGTTCACAGGCTGAGTGTTCGCAGAAGACCTTTCAAACAATGGTGTTCAGATTGCAACCACCTGGTCAAACTCCTTGGCCAACTGGTCAAATTATACCCTGACTGACCTTTACTAGTTAATAACAACGCAGAACGTAAAGATGATGAGACGGTTGCTCCTCTACTGTCTATCTACCTTATATAGGGCCCATACACGCTATCTATCCCTCGCTATACCTGTCAACATACTCATTCTCTCTCTCTCTCTCTCTCTCTCTCTCTCTCTCTCTCTCTCTCTCTCTCTCTCTCTCTCTCTCTCTCTCTCTCTCATCCGGATCTTTGCCATGTGACCACTACAGTATCCTATAGCATCTAGTTCACCATACAGATAGATAGTTAAAATGCTCCCACCCTATTATCACCATTCCACACACACACACACACACACACAATATATGCCGTCCAGAAAGCGAGACGGGAGATGATTTCTTGAAATCTATGGAAAGCCTCACGAGTCTATAGCACAATGTGCAACACTCACGAAGGTAACACAAGATGCAACACTCACTGTGATAGGTCAGCGTGGGGCGTCTTCCACAGATTTTGAGTTGTCAACACCCGTAGTCCAAACCTGGAACCTCAACGCAATCATTTCTTCGGCCACAAAGGATCAGTAAATTAGCCAGAAAGGACTTCACGAACTCCCTACATCAGTCTTGAAGGACTTCACGAACTCCCTACATCAGTCTTGAAGGACTTCACGAACTCCCTACATCAGTCTTGAAGGACTTCACGAACTCCCTACATCAGTCTTGAAGGACTTCACGAACTCCCTACATCAGTCTTGAAGGACTTCACGAACTCCCTACATCAGTCTTGAAGGACTTCACGAACTCCCTACATCAGTCTTGAAGGACTTCACGAACTCCCTACATCAGTCTTGAAGGACTTCACGAACTCCCTACATCAGTCTTGAAGGACTTCACGAACTCCTACATCAGTCTTGAAGGACTTCACGAACTCCCTACATCAGTCTTGAAGGACTTCACGAACTCCCTACATCAGTCTTGAAGGACTTCACGAACTCCCTACATCAGTCTTGAAGGACTTCACGAACTCCCTACATCAGTCTTGAAGGACTTCACGAACTCCTACATCAGTCTTGAAGGACTTCACGAACTCCCTACATCAGTCTTGAAGGACTTCACGAACTCCCTACATCAGTCTTGAAGGACTTCACGAACTCACTACATCAGTCTTGAAGGACTTCACGAACTCCCTACATCAGTCTTGAAGGACTTCACGAACTCCCTACATCAGTCTTGAAGGACTTCACGAACTCACTACATCAGTCACAAAACTCACAAAATCACTACACCAGCTGAGAAAATCAGATATAGCTGATTCTGTCAGCTAGCTAACAGAATCAGACCCTCGAACAAGGATTCTGAACGCCAGTGAACGCTCGTTTAAGTTCAACTCAGACGAGCATAGGGCATGTTATTGAGAACGATACGCTAAGACAATATGATTCTCTAGACTAGAACGCTAATACGCAACTACTATGACACCTGTGATCAGTTTATTTTTCATTCTACTCTCGCAAACTTGTGAGAGGACCGTCTTTCCCGGTGACTGCTTCTTCAAGCAGGCTGTTGCTGTTAGCGGCCAGCGGGTCCACAAAGTCACAACAGTCTGGTTGATCCGACACTTGGCCTGAGGTACAGGTACACTTTCCTTTCGAAAAAAAAATATTTACTTGTTCCAGTAATACTTCTGATATCTGGCAGTAGCAAGCTGAAGAGTCTTGGACCACGCATGTTGATACTCTTAAGTCTACACATCGACCACCTGAACGAGTTTTTCATGAGATTCGAAACGTTTTGAGTCTCATTCACGAAAAAACTCAGCTGACGACTCAAAACGCAGCTGACATCTCCACAATTCCTGACCGTGGAGGTGTCAGCTGATTTTTATGTTAAGTGGGTGGGTGGGAATGGTAGGTATAAAGAAGAACCTGCCTAGTATGGGCCAGCAGGCCTGCTGCAGTGCTCCTCCATTCTTATGTCCTTAACTCCAATTCCCTATCCTAGGTTGACCTAGGAGAGACCAGGGAGAGTCCTAGGCTGGGAAAAAAAATATTAAGATGATCAATTAAGCGCTAAACTCACAAGGGTCACACAGCGCTGAAATTAGCAGATCAAGAAGCATTAAGAATCACACAGGAAAGCGAAGTCTTGTGTACACAATGTAAATTATAAGTCTGCAGGATTTACCTCTCACATTACCAGTTCACCAGTCAAAAATAAATCAGTACTCCTGGCAGAATGAAGAACCTTTTTTCCAGAGACTAGTTTCACATCCGTATGACACGCCTGCGCATACGCGCGAGCGTACAGGCATGTGGGTGCGTACACCCGTGTTCCCTCACGCCCAAAAACACACTGTCAGGGGTAATCACCTCCACGGTAAAATCTTAACCCAACTTTTCAGCTTAAGACGAAAAATCCAGCTTAGCCTTCACGCTTTTCCCAACAGGACCCTCCCCCCCCCATCACCATCCAGCCTCCAATCATCTCCTCCCTTTCATATCTGTGTCTGGTTGCGAATTATTTTATATTTTAAACCTGACATGTGTGTACACACACACACAGCCAGAGGCTGTGAATCGACCCTGCAAATACAAATAGGCGAGTGCAATATATATATATACATACAAAACAACCACTGTAGAAAAAAATGAACTTCCAAGCGCTTTCGTTATTTCTCACATTATCAGGTCCTTGAGATATATATATAATATATATGAAAAGCTGGTTTGTATACACTGTCTTTACAACCCCCCCCCACACAAATACACGAAGCAGTGGTGGAGGCAAACTCAATACACAGCTTCAAGAGAAGATATGATAAGACTCAAGGCGCCAAAAGTCAGTGATGCCGAATCAAAGTAATCTAGGATACAATAAAACAACAGATAGGCAGATACACATCCCGTTTTAAAGCGTGTATACCAACATATACAGAACACACAGTTTTAAAGCGTATATACAACAGACAACACACCGTTTTTAAAGAGTGTATACCAAGATACACAACACACCGTTTTATGGCGTATATACCAACAGACACGCAGACAACAGCATACCACAAGTCTTCACACTTAACAAGCGTGTATTAAAAAACAGAACAAATAACTGTAGAAATCTCAGAAGAATTCGTCCAGCAGAAAGTGAATGGAGAGAGAGAGAGAGAGAGAGAGAGAGAGAGAGAGAGAGAGAGAGAGAGAGAGAAAGAAGAGAGAAAGAGAGAAAGAAAGAGAGAAAAGAGAGAGAGAGAGAGAGAGAGAGAGAGAAAGAAAGAGAGAAAGAAAGAGAGAAAGAGAGAAAGAAAGAGAGAAAAAGAGAGAAAAGAGAGAGAGAGAGAGAGAGAGAGAGAGAGAGAGAAAGAGAGAGAAAGAGAGAGAGAAAGAGAGAGAGAAAGAGAAAGAAAAGAGAGAAAGAGAGAGAGAGAGAGAGAGAGAGAGACTAAAGAGGAAGAGAGACTGAGACTAAAGAGGAAGAGAGAATAAAGAAAACATTGATCAAGCAACACTGGTCACGCAATTGTTGAAAGAGAAGGAAGAGTGTGACACGACCAACAATAAAGATGGGAGGAGGAGGACACCAAGAAGAGAGATGGGGGAGGGGAGAATGTGGGGGGAAAGAACCGGCAAAAGAGGAACAATAAAGAGGGGGTTAAGAGGACGAACGGGGAGGGGAAGAATGAGAAGAAAAACATGCAAAAACCATAAAAGGTGGCAATAAAAAATAGAAAGAAGGAAAATGTAAACAGAGAGAAAGAGAGAAGAGAAATACAATTAATAAACCAAGGTAAAGGGCATAATAAAGTTGAGGAAAGTGTGGAAAAAGGAGACGAGAAGAGAATAAACTGGGTGAGAAGGAAAAGAAACATACGAAGAACAGGGAATAGGGAACAGAAAAAGAAAGGGAATACAAACAAACTTGAAACGAGATGAGAAAATAAAATTTGTCTGGGGGAAAAGGAACGTGAAACTTTGAGGGAACGAAAGTTCCTTGAATAATCTCGTGACCAGAATACGTTCATTGTCAGTTATGTACGTTCATGTATGTTTTTTATGTGTACGTTCATGTATGTTTGGTTATGTGTACGTTCATGTATGTTGGTTATGTGTACGTTCATGTGTGTGCATTATCAGTTATGTACGTTCATGTATCTACCAGGTACTCTGGAGTGATTACAAATATACCTCAATGGTGTCAGCTAGCAAGAGGTCGCCCTTTGCTGACGCTCAGGATGAAAGGTGGAAGTAGAGAGAGGATGGTCATAGAGGAAGGTTTTAAGGGCAGGTAAGCAGACAGGGAGTGGCTCTAAGGTGAGGTACGGAGAGGGAGTGGTTTTAAGCAGGACCGGAGCTATGATTCAACACCTGCTAAAACAACTAAGTGAACACACAACAAAGCACAATCAGAGCCGAGGTAATTACTGCCGCTATAATTATGCCACACGAGAACAAGAGTGATATAACCGCCAAGTAGATACTATCTCCTTCAAAGGACACTAAGCAAGTCGCAGTACAGTACAACAAACACTGCTTGTGTAACCTCAACAACACCACCTTTATACGTCCCTCTGCCAAACCATGCCCTCTAAACATATACACTGTGTGTGTGTGTGTGACATACACACACACACACACACACACACACACACACACACACACAGTTTTGCAGAGGTTCGTGGATGAGTTTAAAGTGAATATAGGAAAGAGTAAGGTGATGATAAAAAAATTAGGTGACGAAAGATTGGATATCAGATTGGAAGGAGAGAGTATGGATGAGGTTAATGTATTCATATATTTTGGAGTGGATGTGTCAGCAGATGGGTCTATGAAGGATGAGGTGAATCATAGAATTGATGAGGAGAAAAGGGTGAATGGTGCACTTAGGAGTCTGTGGAGACAAAGAACTTTGTCCATGAAAGCAAAGAGGGGAATGTATGAGAGTATAGTTATACCAACGCTCTTATATGGGTTTGAAACATGGGTGGTGAATGTTGCAACAAGGAGAAGGCTGGAGGCAGTGGAGATGTCATGTCTGAGGGCAATGTGTGGTGTGAATATAATGCAGAGAATCCGTAGTTTGGAAATTAGGAGGTGCGGGATTACCAAAACTATTATCCAGAGAGCTGAGGAGGGGTTGTTGAGGTGGTTCGGACATGTAGAGAGGATGGAAGGAAATAGAATGACTTAGTGTATAAATAGGTAGTGGAGGGAAGGCGGGGTAGGGGACAGTATCCACCATCCCCTGTGGATACTGTCCCAAGAAATATGTAGGGGAAAACGGGCAGAGATCTTTGGATCCGCCTGAACGAACATCGAAATGCCAGCAACAAAGGTTGGACAAGTGTTGAAGAATTCCTTGTATCAGATTCTATGATGTTGCAGCTTGGACGAAGACCTACTTACACTAGTGAATGGTTCCAGTGTGACTCCGCCTCCTGCTGAGATTCGCCAGACTACAGTATATAGGCCACTTCTTCGACCATATGCTGTACTTTCTTCAAGACTGATGGACTGAACACATAGATTCCAGGCTGAGGGACTGATTACCTCAAACTCCTCCTCTCCTTAAACGTTCCTCTTTGTATTGGACTGAAGCAAAACGTTTCCTCAAAGATTCCCATATGTTGCATAAGTGTCTCATTCTACTGCAGTGTTCTTCCATTCGTATCTTACGTTTCGTTCATATTCACGTTCTTAAAACAAACAAAAAAGAGAAACAATCCTGCCAGAGTGCCAAACATTTAACCGGCTTCTCGTTTTACCCTCCTATAAGGAGACTTTACACCACTTCCCCTCAAAGTTGCTCACAAATACACAAAATTTACTTTGCAACACAAGAATAAGAATAAAAAATGGATGGAAAAACACCGCTCAATTTTAAAAAAAATGTCAGAACGCGGCTGTGAATCCATAACTCTCAGTGTGTACGTTAATGTTCAACTGTTGTGAACTGCCTCGTTTATATCCTAATATAGCCTGGCAAATGGGGGAAGGGCGATATATAAATGGGATGTGTGTATATATTAGCAGCAGTGTGTGTGTGTTGAATAGCCTTAATGACACCAGATATACGAGAGAGAGAAAGAGAAAAATTCTGCCTAAAACAATGTGTATATATACTCAAAGTGTATATTTCTGTGTATAAGTAACAGGAAGTATATATTTGTGTATATTAACCTAAAGGCTTTTAGTTTACATGATACATACACCAAGGTATATATTTCTCAGTGTATATACACTATACACCAACAGGAGAAGGAAAGGTGAAGGAAGGAGGGATAGAGGAGAGGGATAGAGGAGAGGGGGAGAATAGAGGTGTGGAGGTAATAGATACGATACAGTATTCCCTTCCCCTCCCCATCACACTTATGGTCGTACGTTTAATTGGACCCCATGTTATCAGGAAGCACCACAAGACGACCACCAAGTCGTCTCCACCACCACAGATCTGGTCGTTGCTGTGGCAACTATATTATCATTATTATTATAGTTATTTCACGAGCTTGTGGAAGCACCTGGCACTTAACAACATTCATCTCCAACTATAGTGCCAAACAACTCCTCTACGGAGTGCAGAATGTTAGACGGTGGAAAATGCCCACACTGAACAGCAGGGATGCTGTGAGAACGCTAAGAGATAGCTCGATAAGTGTAAAGGAACCAAGACTCTTCAACACCCTTCATACCTAAGGGGAATTGCCAACAGGCTCGTGGCTGTCTTCAGGAGAGAACCTGATAGGTTCCTCAAGCCAGTTCCTGATCAGCAGGGCTGTGGTTCATAAGCTGAACTGCGTGTGGCTAGAACCAACAGCCTGGTTGATCAAGACAACCAGGGGTGGTGACACTGGACTATGTATTATACTTTGAAGCAATATTTAACAGGAGCAGTAGCAGCAACAGGAGCAGTAGCAGCAACAGTAGCAGTAGCAGCAACAGGAGCAGTAGCAGCAACAGTAGCAGTAGCAGCAACAGGAGCAGTAGCAGCAACAGGAGCAGTAGCAGCAACAGTAGCAGTAGCAGCAACAGGAGCAGTAGCAGCAACAGGAGCAGTAGCAGCAACAGTAGCAGTAGCAGCAACAGTAGCAGTAGCAGCAACAGGAGCAGTAGCAGCAACAGGAGCAGTAGCAGCAACAGGAGCAGTAGCAGCAACAGGAGCAGTAGCAGCAACACCAGCAGTAGCAGCAACAGCAACAAGAACAAGAGCAGCAACAAGAGCAGTAGCAGCAACAGCAAGAACAGGAACAGCAAGAACGACAAGAGCAGCAACAAAAGCAGTAGCAGCAACATCAAGAACAGGAACAGCAAGATCAGCAACACGAGCAGTAGCAACAAGAACAAGAGCAGCAACAAGAGCAGTAGCAGCAACAAGAACAGGAACAGCAAGAACGACAAAAGCAGCAACACAAGCAAAAGAACAGCAACGGAGGTGTGTGTGTGTGTATGTATGCAGGTGTTGTTGATATAACGGAGAGATGGTGCCAGCCGCTACAGCAGGTGACGCTAAGTCTCTCATACCACTACCATCACTACTACTACTACTATCATTACTACCACCATTACTACTACTATCATTACTACCACCATCATTACTACTACTACCACCACCATTACTACCACCATCATTACTACTACCACCATTACTACTACTATCATTACTACCACCATCATTACTACTACTATCATTACTACCACCATTACTACTACTATCATTACTACCACCATCATTACTACTACTATCATTACTACCACCATTACTACTACTATCATTACTACCACCATCATTACTACTACTATCATTACTACCACCATTACTACTACTATCATTACTACCACCATCATTACTACTACTATCATTACTACCACCATCATTACTACTACTATCATTACTACCACCATCATTACTACTACCAAAATTACTACTACCACCATTACTACTACCAGTACTACTACAACTACTACCATTACTACAACCACTACCACCACTACCATTACTACTACAACCACTACCAATACTACAATTATTACTACCACCACCACTATCATTACTACCATCACCACCATTACTACTACCACTATAGTGCTCCTCTACTAGCCAAGGCTGCTCACTCTTGTTCCCTGAAAAGAACAGACACAACAACCTGACTGCAACAATACATAGATAACCCACACAAGGGAGACAGAATTATAACAACGTTTCGCTCAGATTTGGACCGAAACATCGTCATAAGTTTGCATCTATATTAATTCTAGATCTGCGAGAACTGCAGTACAAGAAATTGATTAAGTTTATGTGAAGCGGTAACCCGTATGAGTCATTCAACGATGTGAGTTGAAGGCTCGATCCTCTGTCCGGTAATTACTGTCTCTGATGAAGCGAACTGTTATTCTCGCACTGTAAGATGAGATTGGTGGAACAAGCTGATAGCCTTTGTTTAGAAGACTAAAGTGGACATGATCAGAACGTACAAAATACCAAGAGGAATTGATATAGTTGATAAATCAGACACTTCTGCAACATTAGGGTATCTTCATTCTGGAAACGTTTCGCCCCACAGTGGCTTCTTCAGTCCAATGTACAGAACGGCGGAAGAGGATGAGGAGTTTGAGGTAATCAGTCCCTCAGCCTTGATATGATAGGGATAGAACTGAAGAACAGGACCAACCAGGACCCTCCAGCAGGGAGCTGGATGAACAAACTCCCTAGTAACCTCTTAGCTACCTGCTGAGTGGTCTGGGGGTCACCGCCCCCGAGGCCTGGTCCGGACCAGGCTTCATGGTGACCTGCCTAACGAGTCAGGTTACTGGTGCTAGCAACACAACGCAACACACAACGCAACACAAGCAACACAACTCGTCTCAATCAACTATATAGAGGCACTCAAGTTCCAAGAGCAGGTCTAACGACAACAATAATAATATTTATATTTATAAGTATATGATACAACTTATGCAGGTCATAAGTGACATCAAGGACATCATACTATGTAGAAAGCCGCTGGTTATGCAAAGCATTTCGGGGAAATTAGGTCAGTTTTATCCCCCAGGATGCGACCCACACCAGTCGCCTAACACCCAGGTACCTACTTCTTGGTGAACAGGGACAGCAGGTGTCTTGAGGGAACACGCCCGGGAATCGAACCATGGACTTCAACTGTGTGAGCTAAGTGCGCTACCTACCGAGCACTGCAGGAGAGCTAAGGACCCACGAGGGTTGGAAAAAAACACATGGTAAAAAACTTAAGGACAGACCACACCCAGGCGATGCTCTCGTTTCACACGCTGACTGTCCGTGGTTCGATCCCCACGGGCGTGTTTCCTTATACCCGTTATCCCGTTCACCTAGCAAGCAAGTAGGTACCTGGGTGTTAGTCGACTGGTGTGGGTGGCATCCTGGGAGACAAAACTGAGGACCCCAAAATGGAAATAAGACAAGACAGTCCATCGATGATACACTGACTTTCTTGGGTTATCCTGAGTGGCTAACCTTCCGGAGTTAAAAAAAAAAAAAAATCCAAAAATCTCAAGAAAATATAGGAAAGGAAAAGAGGTAGGCAGAGGAGGAGAAGAAAAGATCAGGTCAAGTCATGACAGTTCCGAAGTGTGGAGCATTTGACAATGTCAGGAGAAAGGAAGACGTCTACAGAGACACGACTAAGATTCATATTAAGAAAGTGCTTCTTTTTCTTGTGCATCGACTTACTCCAAGATCAGGTATGACAAGGCCATTGCGCCTACAAACTAGTAATTCCGGTCCATGCTTCTCAACAGACGGGTGCTACAAGCCCGGAGCCCCAGAATCGACCCCTCTCAAATACAAATCGGCAAGTACACTATAAAAAAGTATGAGAGAACAAAAATGAATTAGGATGAAAACGTAAACACCAAACTGCCGACGTTAATAGATAAGAAGAGATATGACGAGCATATAACAACAACATAAAAGTATACGAGAAACTAGATAAGATTTCTTCGGGAGAAAGGGAGACCACAAGTGAAAAGTACGAAGAGAAAGCTACTGAAAGGGAGTTATATAATATTTCTTTTCAAATATGGGCGGAAGACTGCTGGAATGGGATCCAGAGAGATGTAGAAAGTGCTTAAACCACATGGAATGTATACAGGAAGATGTAGTGAGTGCTACAACCACTGGCAGCTGTTGTATTTAGGTATACTGAAGATGGTACACCATCAACACAACTCTGCTGTTGTAACTACACACACTGAAGATGGTATACCACTATAATAGTTCTCTAACTACAGATTATAATTATACATAGGTAATTGAAACAAAAACACACACACAGGAGCTATGACTCGGGGCCAGGAGCTATGAATCGACCCCTGCAACCACAACTAGGTGAGTACACACAAAAAAAAAAAAAAAAAAAAAAAAAATACTCATACACAAAAATACACATACACAAAAATACACACATACACAAAAATAACACACACAAAAATACACACACACAAAAATACACACACACAAAAATACACACATACACAAAAATACACATACACAAAAACAGTCTTCCAGGAACGCAGGCATTGTGAATTTTGAAGCAGACGCACGTAATGTGTCTATCACACAGCAGATATACGTAATATGTCTATTATCAAGCAGACGCACGTAATGTGTCTATCACACAGCAGATATACGTAATATGTCTATTATCAAGCAGACGCACGTAATGTGTATCACACAGCAGATATACGTAATATGTCTATTATCAAGCAGACGCACGTAATGTGTATCACACAGCAGATATACGTAATATGTCTATTATCAAGTAGACGCACGTAATGTGTATCACACAGCAGATATACGTAATATGTCTATTATCAAGCAGACGCACGTAATGTGTATCACACAGCAGATATACGTAATATGTCTATTATCAAGCAGACGCACGTAATGTGTGCATAGTCCAGCAGACACAGGCAGTGTGTAATAGAAAATGACCAACACAAAATACGCTCACATTCGATATCACTATCCGAAAAAGTCACTATCACAGGTTTTTTTTCCATCACTTAATCATACCAGACTGCAGTGCAGTAATTTAACACACAGCGTCACTCCGGTGAAAGCTACTGATTTCAGTGCTGACACCTGCCTCACTCCCGCAATTGGGAATCCATGCTATCTTCAAAGACGCCCGATCCACCTTTATCAGCCAGCTATATGCTCTAAATGACTTATCAGCAGAAGTTAGTATCATGTGTCTGGATGTACAACTGAAATGCCTGATGCTGAAGTTTATGTCAGTGTCTGATGTACAACTGGAAATCCTATGCGAAGTTAGTGTCAGTGTCTATGACAACTGAAATGCCTGATGCTGAAGTTTAGTGTCAGTGTCTGATGTCAACTGAAATCCTGATGCTGAAGTTCTAGTGTCAGTGTCTGGATGTACAACTGGAAATGCCTGATGCTGAAGTTTAGTGTCAGTGCTGGATTACAACTGAAATGCCTGATCTGAAGCTTCAGTGTCCAGTGTCTGAGTACAACTGGAAATGCCTGATGCTGAAGTTTAGTGTCAGTGTCTGGATGTACAACTGGAAATGCCTGATGCTGAAGTTTAGTATCAGTGTCTGGATGTACAACTGGAAATGCCTGATGCTGAAGTTCAGTGTCAGTGTCTGGATGTACAACTAGAAATGCCTGATGCTGGAAGTTTATCAGTGTCTGGATGTACAACTGGAAATGTCTGATACTGGAAGTTTATCAGTGTCTGGATGTACAATGGAAATGCCTGATGCTGAAGTTTAGTATCGTGTCTGGATATACAACTGGAAATGCCTGATACTGGAAGTTTATCCGTGTCTGGATGTACAATGGAAATGCCTGATACTGGAAGTTTATCCATGTCTGGATGTACAATGGAAATGCCTGATACTGGAAGTTTATCCATGTCTGGATGTACAACTGGAAATGCCTGATACTGGAAGTTTAACAACTACCTGTGGATGCAAAAGTGGAAATGCTTAGGAGTGGTAATTTTACGGCAGTTTATGGATGTTTAACCAGGTTACCTGGAGTATACCTAGAGGGGGTTTCGGGGGTCAACGCCCCCGCGACCCGGTCTGTGACCAGGCCTCGCGGTGGATTAGGGCCTGATCAACTAGGCTGTTGGTTGGTTGATTAATGGGAAATAAAGCCTACAGACTACACGAGGGTCATTATGGCTATGTGCAACCAGTCAAGAATACATGAATACCTAAAATTAGGACTAAAAGCCTCAAAGCTGATGGACTGATTACGTCTTCATTTCACTACTACACCGGCTGCCTCTGTATTTGACTGGCGAAGCCTACTGTGTAGGTGAACGTTTCGACAATAAAGATACCTAACTGCTGCACATGCGTCTTATTCATCAACTAGTCTGTATTTTATACCATTTTACAACATTATGTATTATTTTATACCCAACACTGAGGTTCCTTCTTATCTGGCTTATTCTAACATCAACTTTCCTCTAGTACTCACCTGCTTATGACTCAGTTTCAACCTTTTCAGTGTAACCCATCCTAGTGATAGTAAGCAAAAGGACACAAGGGCAACTAATGCGACATTTTATTGTGGCAACATTTCGCTCTCCAGGAGCTTTGTCAAGCAGTCACAATAAAATGTCACATTAGTTACACCTGTGTTCTTTTACCTAACATATTGTGGGTAACTCCACCAACCTAGCAGCAGTGATATTCATGAAGATCTGAGCGCTTCCTGGTGAGGCTGAGTTGCCGTGCTGACAAAACAACAATATGCATAATAAATAACTATTGATTTATGCCTGAGCTTCGCCGAGGACCCACTCTCAATAACAGCCATTTTCTTGTTAGTAGCGGTTATATTTATATTATACCTTCCTTATTTTACGTAAGCTATGATATTCTAACCTAACTTCAGGGAAACAGTATTCTGTAACCTCATAGACAACGTCGACAAATAATGAAAAATGGTCTGATGTACAATTCAGGACATTTATTAGAGGAAACGTTTCGCCACGAGTGGCTTCTTCAGGACTGAAGAAGCCACTTGTGGCTAAACGTTTCCTCTAATAAATGTCCTGAACTGTATGTAGGTCTTTTATACAAGATAAATAATGTACTGAAAGAATCTAGGTTGCTCAGTCTCCTTTTTAACGGTGTCGATACAACGGTTTTGAGTATCTTCAATATTGTGACTGTCTTCCTAGGTCAGTAGTCTCAGGATATTAAATCTCTAGTCATAACCAAGCTGTGTGTGTGTTAAGATCTATGGAGTTCACAGTGGTGCTGCACCTGTTATCCATTAGTGGGTCTGGGGATTATCTTCCCCACGGTCTGGTCTCAGAGCAAGCTTGGACAGAAAGTATTACAGGTTGTAGAACTATTAAGAAGCACCCAGGAAAGTAGATACGTGTATACTGAATGTAAGTAGAAGTCAGTAAGATTTACGTCAAATTTTACGTGCTCAGGAGAAAAAAAAAGATCAGCAATACTGACAATGCAAAAAAAGCTTCAATTTCCTATTCATTTGACAGGAGGGTGGTAGATGTTGGTTGCAGTCTACCAACCTACTTGAGAAAAAGGAACTGCCTGAACTATCACATGTGAAATATTAACTATAACGAATCACTGTTGAAGTACCTGAAAACTAGGCTCACATTTCTTATATATTAACCGGTGGTGTACATGAAACTTAATTGAAGGCGGTTTCGAGGGGAATCAACGCCCCAGCGGCCCGCTCTCAGACCAGGTCTCCTGGTAGATGGCCAGGAAAAGAGACATTGTCTCCTGGCACGGATGGTTGTCACGGGCCCACACAGTGGTTAATAAGAGCCTCGTGTATGCTTGTAATGTCTACCATCTACCACTAAGTTAAAGTTAAACGAAAGATCAAAGGGAGGAAACACCGGTAAAGAAAAACGCTAACGGAAAATCTGACAGTTTAACGAGGTATGACAGCCGCCTCGCCTTATTTCCTGATAAATAAATTAACGTTTTTATTTAGGCTTCGTATATAAGCCAAAGTTTTTACAGTGATCTTGCAAATTAACTCCGTCGCGAAATCGTAACGACACGATCGTAAACGACTTACTGATGGGAGTGAGGTTGGAACCCCACTTCGATCAACGAGTTGTCTTGCACAGTCAGGAAGTTAACTTTATTTAGGCACATAAGTACAATTATCATACAGTGTAAATTACCAAGGATAATTTATTTCCAAAACCGATTTATTTTCCTTGGGGACTTTTGAGTTAGTTATATAAATAAAAAAACATGCCGTTGTAGTAATATTGACAATAAATAACAAAAACAAAAGAATACAGAAAGATACCAAATTATTTGTACTAACCGATCTCACCCTGTGTTAAAATATAATAATGTTTACACAAATAACCCGCACACAGGAGAGAAAAGCTTACGACGACGTTTCGGTCAGACTTGGACCATTTACAATCGCAAGGATTTTCTTTCTCTCATGTGCGGTTCATTTCTGACGTCTACAAGCGATGCTACAGACAGTAGAATAAAGTGGTATAAAGGCTCTGAGAGTACATCAACACTAGACTAAATTACTGAAAATGTAATTTAAAAAAATAAATTTACGAACCTAAGATACGTACCTAGCACGGGCCAGTAGGCCTGCTGCAGTGCTCCTCCTTTCTTACGAACCTAAGGTAACCCAATGAAGTCAATGTGACTTAACCTTGTCAGACTTAAGGATCGTGCACATTTACAGTTTTTAAAAATGTATGTTGATCACACCTGAGTAACGTGTTGACAATGACTGTGTTGGGTAATACTTGTTGAAGGTTGACACACCCTGACTCACTATTCTACCGAATATACGAATAATTCGCACACGGGAGAGAGACGCTTACGACGACGTTTCGACACGACTTGTACCCTTTACAAGACACACCTGAATTATTATTATAATCATGGGGGAGCGCTAAACCCGTAGGATTATACAACGCATGTGGGGTGGGGGAGATGGAAGGTATTCAGGCTCAATTCAGGGAACTAGAGCATAGATCCAATTCCCCAGATCAAGAGCCCCTCACCAGCATCAAGGAACCTCCCCTGAGGGGGACACACCTGAAGACTGTCATCGTAAACACTACACTGGAATAACACTTCGCTCTCGGTGGAGTTTTATCAAAACGGATAACTTGACAAAACTACGATGAGCGAAACGTTCTTGGAAAGTACGCCATATGATGTCTTCGGTACTTACTGTGCTATCTGCATCTTTCCTCCAGCTTGGTTCTTCCTGGTGTCGGTAGGTGCAGCCTTCCTACCATCCGGGGGCGACTTTTTCACCAACATTATGCTCGTCACAACTCACATATCCCTGGAGATATGCCGACGAGTGATCCCACTAGGCCTACCAACTCACGCCAAACACAAATCACTGGTATTCTTTAATTCCACCCATAACTTTCACCACCACAGCGCCCACACCTCGGGGCTTACACGCCCTCCACTGGAGGAATATACAGCCAGCCTTCAAGACCTTGTAGAAGATCCACTAGAGGAGAAACTCGACACAAAACGAGATGTTCAGTGGATAATAAGAGCGAGAATGTGCATAACCTCCCTCCCTGACAACCGCACCACAACTGACTGTCTAGCCCAGACCAGACGCTATATTCCCCCCCAACACCCTCACCATCTCCACTAATTTGAGCTCTTATTTCTACGCTTTTATTTAGGCTTTGCGTACATAACATAGCGAAGAACCTTATTCATTACAACAGTGTGATGTTACTGTAGATTATGTAAGTATCGCGTAAAATATGATAGCAGCACACTGCTGATGTATCTAATTTTGTATCGGTCTAAACACATGCATAATTCTTTTTTCAGAGATTCATTTTTTATTTCGTCCATCATCCCTTTACATCATCCTACACGACGTTTACTATTAATCCCATCATCCCTTTCTTTAATCCCACTACGATGTTTACTACTACTTCCGTCATCCCTCTCACAGCAGAACTCTTCTCCAGGCTGAGGGACTGACCCCCTCAAACGATGTCTTCGAGGGTGACGGACTGATTACACATCTCTACCACTTCTGCTGCCTCCTCTGTACTCGACTGAAGAAGCCTACTGCGTAGGCGCAACGTTTCGGAAAAAAGATCCTGCTGCAGTGCTGATGCGGTCAGGTTAGGTTTGTCAGGTTAGGTTAGGTTTGTCAAGGAGCTCTATGACCCCTATCGATTTTAAGCTTCAATATAAATATTAATAATAATAATAATAATGATAAAAGATGTGGAAATTATTTCTTGCTCACTTTTCGGGAATCATCAATGTATTCATGGGAAGAGCAGCTCCGATGCCTTAGATCAAGAACTCTTAACCAGCATTAGAGAAAAGAGAGAGAGAAAAGTTTTTCATCCTTAACTACGATCGAGGGCAGGACTGCCTGTTTGTGGTCACTGGAAAAAGTTGGCTTCAGTTGAATTGCCTCGTTCGTTACTGTTTCTAGTGGTGCGGTTGTGTGTAGTGAGGTGTGGCTGTATGTAGTGAGGTGTGGCTGTGTGTAGTGAGGTGTGGCTGTGTGTAGTGAGGTGTGGCTGTGTGTAGTGAGGTGTGGCTGTGTGTAGTGAGGTGTGGTTATGGGTAGTGAGGTGTGGTTATGGGTAGTGAGGTGTGGCTGTGTGTAGTGAGGTGTGGCTGTGTGTAGTGAGGTGTGGCTGTGTATAGTGAGGTGTGGTTATGGGTAGTGAGGTGTGGTTGTATGTAGTAAGGTGTGGCTGTGTGTAGTGAGGTGTGGCTGTGTGTAGTGAGGTGTGGCTGTGTGTAGTGAGGTGTGGCTGAGTGTAGTGAGGTGTGGCTGTGTATAGTGAGGTGTGGTTATGGGTAGTGAGGTGTGGTTGTATGTAGTAAGGTGTGGTGTGAGCGCAAAGTGATGTGAGGTGTGAGCGCAGTGTGATGTGAGGTGTGAGCGTAGTGTAATGTGTAGTATGAGTAAGATCCCTGAATTGGGAAGATGTGAGGAGGAGAAAGTGAATGAGGGACAGGAAGAGAGAGAGGAGAGGAGACAGTGAAAATAAAATAATATAAAATATCTTGAAGGAGGGAGAATAGGAGAGTGAAGATGAGAGGGAAGGATGCAGTATAGGAAGGGAACTGATTGCAGTAATCCTTCTGACGTCGTAACACCCAGATCATTGAGACCCGATGGGTAGGGAAAGAGAGAGAGAGAGAGGTATTTAAAGGGGAAAGGAGGGAGAGGGATATTAGATTAGATTTAGATTTTGTCAGAGAAGTGGCTAGTTTATTGTGTACCGCATATCGATCCTGTGGATGGTAGCGCAAGAGCATTTGTATACACAAAGGCCTAGGAACTAGGCCCCAAAAGGGGTTAACAGGAGCACATCTGGATTTATATCTACATTTCACTTATCTGTTACAAGCAAATTTAGGAAACCTGCTTAGTATATCTGTTATCTTATTTAGGGACAGAGTGGTATGTAAAAGGGAAGGGAGGAAGAGAGAGAGGGAGAGTGTGGTATGTCAAGGGGGAAGGGAGAGAGAGAGTGGTATGTCAAGGGGAAAGGAGAGAGTGGTATGTAAAGGGAGAAAGGAGTATGGCCAGAAGGGAGGAGGAAAGACCATGATATAAAACCCCATAAAAAAAACCAGGTTTGGGCGTAAAAGACATCAATAGATATCTTCCCCAGGGCAGAAGATGGAGGCAAGGATGGTATACCTGTGGTATTAATGGTATATCTATGGTATTACTGGTATATCTATGGTATTCAGCGCTTCTTTTTTATAATAATAATAACAATAATATTAATACAGTATTACTGGTATATCTGTGGTATTAATGAGATCGTAGCTACAGACTCTTTGATCCCTCTCCTCAGCAGACATAACAACACAGCTTCCTATGAGAACGTTGGTTTCTCTATTACATTAAGAACGTGGAGAAAGCGACGTTGGTCAGTGGTTCTGTAGAGTAGTTAACTGACTTCCAACTCCCCACCAAACAAAACTTGACCTGACCTGACCTAACCAAACACGACCTGACCTAACCTCACGAACACAACCCATAACCCACACGGATGAGATGGTTCCCCCCCCTGGTGATGGTTCACCCAGCAACAAATATTGCAACTGTTGATATTGTATGTGTCATGTTGACATTGAATTTGTTGTGTTTGTGTTTTGATTTGTGTTTACTGTCCAGCGTAATGGATGCCCCATTTCACACCCTATATACATTATAAAACAAATACACACAATTTATATTATATATATATATATATATATATATATATATATATATATATATATATATATGAAGACAACCACTATGAAAATAGAGAATTCAAGCGTTTCTGACTACTCACATTATCAAGGAACTATGATAGTTCCTTGATAATGTGAGTAGTCACAAAGCGCTGGAATTCCTCTATTTTTCATAGTGGTTGTCTTGCATATTTTGATATCACCTGATTACTGTGATCTTTTGCATTTTAAAAAATATATATATATATATATATATATATATATATATATATATATATATATATATATATATATATATATTCGTGCCTAATAGGTAAAACTGGTCAATTAGCAAGAACTCATCTAAAATTAAGTCCTTTCTAAAATTTTCTTTTATACATTTAAAGACATATTTTTTCATTTATGTAAAAAATTTAATTTTGAACCAAAAGAATCTTAGAAAACTTACCTAACCTTATTATTACAAGCGCAATTTAATTTAGCCTAACCTAACTAAATATATTTTAGATACTTTTACAATAATTTAATAATAAACAAACAATGAAATATATTTTTTTCGTTAGGTTTAGAATGATTTTTTGCGAAATTATTGCATACACAAATTTTCGCTTGTCTTATATGACAAGAAGAGCGTTGCTATTTAAGCCAAAATCGCAAGTTTTACCTAATCTGCACGACATATATATATATATATATATATATATATATATATATATATATATATATATATATATATATATATATCATATATATATGGGATTTTGTTTGTATCATCTGCAATAAAAATAGAGAGGAAATAAGTGTTCAAAATTGTGCATATTTCTTTGTCACTAACAGTAAGCTGATCTGAAATACATTTAATTAATAAGAAGGCCCATCTTTTCAATAATCTTATTCTTATATACCTGAAAGAAATCCTTTGATTACCTCACAACCTTAATTTCATATTTTCTTTTAGTTTTCTTTATTCCTTTATTGAGTTCTCTCTTAACGTGAATATATTGTTCAATATAGTGACCCTCACCTCCTTTTATTCGCCTGTAAATACCTTTCTTTTCACCCAAGGGATGTTTGAGTCTATTGTTTATCCATTTAAGGTCATTCACGTTTGATCTAAATCCTCTTTTAGGAGTATATGTAGCTTGGTCAGCTTCCACGATGCTTTGGGAAATGTTATATTGACAACTATCATCACCTGTCTGGTCTCCCTCACCATAGTTCCCAGTCAAGTTACCTTAGTCTACACTTCTCAAGGTTAGGTTAGGTAAGGTTTGTCAGGAAACAGCACAAGTGTTTCCTGAAGCGGGTCTTAGCCATATGATGACCCACAGCTGGAGCTTTTTGGTCATCTAACAGAGACCTTCCACTGGCTTACCCGTCCATCCCTTTAAAAATTATGTTTATTAATACACACACACACACACTTCCATGAGATATTGCAAGTAAATAATTTGCGATTACTTTCTCCAAACTCTTCATTAACCCTTATGGGTTTAGCACTTAGTTATGATTATTATAATAGACAATCCTTCTTTGCCAGAACCAAGTCCAGCAGGTTACTTCCTCTAGTTGGTTGTGACACAAACTGTTCTAAACAGCAGTCCTGGATCATTCCAAGAAAGTTGCTAGACTTTACATTACTTGTCACATTGCTCTAATCAATATTAACTTAAAAATCTCCTATTTAAACAATATTTACGTTTCTATATGCCTTAGCAATTTCGTAGCATGGAAGTGTACCGTGGTCACTCTCGAGGTTTATGGGTCGGTATATCACCCTCAGAGCGGCTCCTCATAACCTTCAAGAAACTACCCAACTTTTACGAATCGAAGCCTAAATTTTAGGTATCGAAACCCAGCTTTAGGTATCGAAACCCAACTGTTAGATATCGAAATCCAACGTTTAGGTATCGAAATCCAACGTTTAGGTATCGAAATCCAACTTTTAGGTATCGAAATCCAACGTTTAGGTATCTAAATCCAACGTTTAGGTATCGAAATCCAACGTTTAGGTATCGAAATCCAACGTTTAGGTATCGAAATCCAACGTTTAGGTATCGAAATCCAACGTTTAGGTATCGAAATCCAACGTTTAGGTATCGAAATCAAACTTTTAGGTATCGAAATCAAACTTTTAGGTATCGAAACCCAAATTTTAGGTATCGAAACCCAAATTTTAGGTATCGAAATCCAAATTTTAGGTATCGAAACCCAAATTTTAGGTATCGAAACCCAACTTTCAGACATCAAAGCCCAAATTTCAGACATTCAGGTACCAAGCCCAACGTTTAGACAGCTCAGATTTTAGGCACTGAACCCCAACTTTTCGGCATGGAAAGCCCCTTCTTAGGTTGAAATGTCACACTGGTACTGAGGTACACGAGGCTGGGGTTAGGCAACACGGGGATAACTTTCTAGGATCGCGCAGCAACTGGAATACATCTAATTATTATTATTGGAAGTAGTAGTAAATAGTACAAGTAGTAGTAGTAAATAGTACTATTAGTAGTAGTTAATAATAGCAGAAGCAGAAGTGGTTAATAGTAGTAGTAGTAGTAGTAAAAGTAGTAGTGGTAGTACAAGTAGTAATAGTAGTGGTGGTAGTAGTAGCAGTAGAGGTAAAAGTAGTAGTAGTAATAGTAGTAGTACAATAGTAGCAGTAATAAGTGGTAATGACTGAGTGAGGGCAGGAGAAGCCTCGCCCTCCTGGGTACACATCAGGTAATGTCAACAGTCACTACACAAGCTGCTGCTGCTGCTGCTCCTCGCTAGGCATCTCCATACATGTCTGTCAGTTCTTAGTGTTGACGCCGCTAGTTATGAGCGTAAAATATTACACTGTCAATGATAACAACAAATTGGCTGTTTGATTTTTGTTTGTTGTGTTTGTCCGCCTTCGTTTATGACGCTGCGAGTGAGGGGTTAAAACAGTAATAAGGGGAAGAGAGGAGGTTAGAGAGGGAGGATAGGGGAGTTGGTAACCATATATATATATATATATATATATATATATATATATATATATATATATATATAAAATACTGCTCATTGAGGCTAGTACACCAAACGGGGAGGAAAATGAAATTAGCCCTCAGAGGCACCCACACCACCGTATGTCCTCGGACCAAGGGTAACACACCTAGCTTGGCTGGGTGCTTAGTTCTTGTAGGATTGCGTGGTCCTGTGGGTTAGAGCGTCATTGGTTTTTGCTCACTATGAGGCGGGCCAAAGCAGCATGGGTTCGAATCCTTGGCTAGTGTGTGTGTGTGTGTACACAAATACTCAAAATGCATTAAACTTAAACCTCATATTCACCGCAGTGCTGAAGACATGACAAGGTAACGCAGGTAACGCAGCTAAGACATGACAAGGTAACGCAGCTAAGGCATGACAAGGTAACGTAAGTAAACACTTTGAATGATGCTGAGAAATCGTTCTTAAAACTGCCGCCGGTCTCTCACACACTTTGTAAATAAGACACTAGCAGTTAACATGGACGTGTGCTGACGCGGCTCTCTACCATCTTAACTTTCTTACTCCCCTCTTCAAGAAATTTAATTTTATCAGCCCCAAGTACACGCACACACACACACACACACAGAAGGGTTAGAGGAGACATGATAACGACATACAAAATACTGCAGGGAATCGACAAGGTAGATAGTGACAGGATGTTCCAGAGAGGGAACACAGAAACAAGGGGACACAACTGGGAGTAGTTAGGAAGTGGAATAGTCTAGCGAACGATATAGTGGAGGCGGGAACCATACATAGTTTTAAGACAAGGTATGATAAAGCTCATGGAGCAGGGAGAGCAGAGACCCAGTAGCGGACAGCAAAGAGGCGGAGCCAGGAGCTGAATCTCGACCCCTGCAACCACAATTAGGCGAGTACAATTAGGTGAGTACACACGCACACACGCGCCCACACACACATACACACACACACACACACACAGTATTTCTTCAGTCACAGAGTTGTCAGGAAGTGGAACAATCTGGAGTGATGTGGTGGCAGGATCCATACACAGCTTTAAGAAGAAGTATGATAAGGCTCTTGGAGCGGGGAAAGAGTGGACCTAGTAACGACCAGCTAAATTACTGAGCTGTGAATCGACTCCTGCAACCATAATTAGGTGAGTACAAATAGGTAAGTATACACACACATACAACCACAAACAAGTGAGTACACACACACTAACATTACACTGTTCTCAACTAACAAACACCTTACTGTGAATTACAGTGTCCCACCTGGCTATGGAACTGCGCCGCGGGGGCGTCGACCCCAGAAACCCCCTCCAGGTAGACCACGGTATCCACTGCACTGTTAAACACTCACAACGACGACCACTTTCCATTACTGAGAGTAATTTTTCACCTCAAACAACAATGTCTACAGTGAAAAACAACACTGGCCACTTTTAACGACCCACAACTGGCCAATCAGAGCCCGTCACACCTCGCTGACCGTCTAATAGCAATTAACAGGCTGTTATACGTGCTGCCCAAGGCTTTTGTCACTCCCGCAAGAGCCATGTATAGTTGTATTAATGTATGGTTGTATTAATGCATGATGTATAGTTGTATTAATGTATAATGCATGGTTGTATTGATGTATGGTTGTATTAATGTATAATGTATGGTTGTATTAATGTATGATGTATGGTTGTATTAAAGTATGATGTATGGTTGTATTAATGTATGATGTATGGTTGTATTAATGTATGATGTATGGTTGTATTAATGTATGATGTATGGTTGTATTAATGTGTGATGTATGGTTGTATTAATGTATGATGTATGGTTGTATTAAGGTGTTTGTACATGCTGGGCCTCCTATGATCCAGTTTTGTGTCTGACAGCCTGGTCAAACAGGCTGTTGCTGTTAGTGGCCCAAAAGCCTGCATAAGACTTCTGTTAAAGTGTTTCCTGGGTATACCATACTTTATCGTCTGCCTTATTCTTCTTTTCGCCTTCATCCTCCTCTTCACCCTCCTCTTCGTCTTCGCCTCCTACGTCCTCTCCTCCAAGTGTCCTCCTTCAACTTCTCTTCGCCTTCTTATATATCTCTCAAGTCGTCCTCATTCATAAAGCAATATTTCTCAGGAGCTTAATTCTGAGAAGCAACCCAGATAATATTTTGAGAAAGTCTCCCCACGAAATATATATATTACATACCCAACTTTTTCCTCTCTTCATCTATTTCCTTATATTTATAAAAAAAAACTTATATATATATATATATATATATATATATATATATATATATATATATATTAAGTACTTAAATTATATCTATATCAAGGCTAAATGAATGAGGTTAAATTATCGAGAAGTTAAATTTTAATTTAACCTCACGATAATTTAACGTCAACAGGTTCAATTATTACGAGGATAAATTATTGCGAGGATAAATTGTCAGAGGGTAAATTATCCAGAGGATAAATTATGCAGAGTGTTTAGTGTGTTTAGTAAACTAGTAGTAGTAGTAGTAGTAGTAGTAGTAGTAGGCAGGAGGAGTGCATGACAACAGCAGAAGTAGCCTGCTGAATGTCACTGCTACATGAACATTCAACATGGTAATTCATAACTTGCATCGTAGTGTCATGTGACACTAACATTAATGAATTTTGTTGTTGCTGTTCTCATTATTATTATTATTATTATTATTATTATTATTATTATTATTATTATTATTATTACGTGGTTGTTTAATATATTTATAGATGGAGTTGTAAGAGAAGTGAATGCTCGGGTGTTGGCAAGAGGTGTGGGGTTAAAAGATAAAGAATCTAACACAAAGTGGGAGTTGTCACAGTTGCTCTTTGCTGATGACACTGTGCTTTTGGGGGATTCTGAAGAGAAGTTGCAGAGGTTGGTGGATGAGTTTGGTAGGGTATGTAAAAAGGAAATTAAAAGTGAATATAGGAAAGAGTAAGGTGATGAGGATAACAAAAAAATAGATAATGGAAGATTAGATATCAGATTGGAGGGAGAGAGTATGGAAGAGGTGAATGTGTTCAGATATCTGGGAGTGGATGTGTCAGCAGATGGGTATATGAAGGATGAGGTGAATCATAGAATTAACGAGGGGAAAAAGGTGAGTGGTGGACTGAGGAGCTTGTGGAGACAGAGAACTTTATCCATGAAAGCAGAGGGGAATGTATGAGAGTATAGTTATACCAACACTCTTGTATGGGTGTGAGACATGGGTTGTGAATGTTGCAACAAGGAGAAGGCTGGAGGCAGTGGAGATGTCGTGTCTGAGGGCAATGTGTGGTGTGAATATAATGCAGAGAATCCGTAGTTTGGAGATTAGGAGGAGGTGTGGGATTACCAAAACTATTATCCAGAGAGCTGAGGAGGGGTTGTTGAGATGGTTTGGACATATAGAAAGGATGGAGCAAAATAGAATGACTTCGAGAGTGTATAAATCTGTAGTGGAGGGAAGGCGGGGTAGGGGTCGGCCTAGAAAAGGTTGGAGGGAGGGGGTAAAGGAGGTTTTGTGTGCGAGGGGCTTGGACTTCCAGCAAGCATGCGTGAGCGTTAGATATGATCGAATGGAGACAAATGGTTTTTAGGACTTGACGTGCTGTTGGAGTGTAGGCAAGGTAAAATTTATGAAGGGTTTCAGGGAAACCGGCAGGCCAGACTTGATTCCTGGAGATGGGAAGTACAGTGCCGGCACTCTGAAGGAGGGGTGTTAATGTTGCAGTTTTGTAGCTGTAGTGGAAGCACGCCTCTGGCAAGACGGTGATAGAGTGAATGATGATGAAAGTTTTTCTTTGTCGGTCCACCCTGCCTTGGTGGGAAACGGCCGATCTTTTAATAAAAAAAATTATTATTAATCACGAAATCGTTATATCTCAATTGTAAACAAACCACGGAACGGGGTTTGTTTACAATTGCGAAGAAGCCAGAGGCAGCAGGTGTAGTGATGGAATGAAGATGATGTAATCAGTCCATCAACCTTAGAGAAATAGTATTTGAGGTGGTCAGTCCCTCAGCCTGGAGAAGAATTCAGCTCCATGGTCTGGAACGATATGAAACTGAAGCTCCATGGTATGGAGGGACTGACCACCTCAAATACTACTACTCCAACGTTAATGGACTGATTACATCTTCATTTCACCACTACACTTGCTGCCTCTGTATTTAACTGAAGAAGCCTACTGTGTGGGAGAAACGTTTCAACAATAAAGATACGTAACTGTTGCACATGTGTCTTACTTATCAACCTGTCTGTATTTTATACCCTCTTCAACACAGGCCAGTGCGTTAACCACCGGACCAGCTGCCTCTAATAAGATTCATCCAACAAGGTATATTTCTATACACCATAGGTCGAGTGATTAGCGCACTGGCCTGTGAGTTTTAAAGACTCTACAGCCATGAGTTCGATCCCCATATTTCCACTAACGTCGCAGTTGCTTCCACTGCGACGTTTATCATCGTCAAATACACAATGTGTGATGCATGATTCTTTCATCCCCATTACACTCAGGGGTAACGTATTTTCGTGCATATAAGACGCACTTTCTTTCCAGTCTTGGAAAATCATCCTGCGTCTTATATGCTCAAGATCAGGGTTAAGGGAAGACTTTAGCAGTTGTTTACTAACATTACGTTACAACTGCTTAGAAAGAGTCTTATATGCTGGTGCGCCTTATATGCTGGAAAACACTAACCTCCAGGCTTGTGGCTTCCTCTACCTTATCTGAAGTTGAAGAAAGAGACATAAAAAAAAAAACGAGTTTTACCCATTAAGAGAGAGTTCTTTCTCAGTGTTGTGATGCGCAGAGGATGCCGCCGCCACACCAAACAATCTGTTATTCCATTAATGTTACTTCTGAATCAAACATTCTTCCTGCTATTACATTTCCCTTTATTTCCACCCTCTTCATCTCTCATATTTCCCATTTTTAACCAGGGGAAAGCCCTCCACATCATCTATGGTACACTCTCCACACACTACCTATGGCACGCCCTCCACACTCAATTTTAATCTCCTCTCATTCCCTAACATTTTCTTTCTCTTTTCCCCTTCTATATCTTCTTTTCTCCCTTCTCCCTGGTGGTTGCCGACCTTCACGACCCTTCACGACCACTCTGAATGCCACAATAAGTGTCGTCAGCTCCGCCACTAACAAGGACTCACAGTGTGCTGGGGAGTAGCAGCGATCCCAGCCAGATATTTCAATGCCCTATCCTACACTTACCAGTATATACACCGAGATGTATGTATATCTCAGTATATATACACAGAGAGGTATAAGTTTATATAGGTACAGGTACACATAACTACACCTGCACAAATTATCATATATAGTAACATGTGTGTAAATTACCTAGGATAACCAAAGTCAGGTGTGTGTATATATCTCAGTATATATACACCTAGAAGTGTGTATCTCTCACTGCGTGTACACTATGAAGTGTGTATCTCTCGGTGTATGTACGCAGGGAGATGTGTATATAGTATTTGCACACAGGGAGGTGTGTACAAATAAAAAATATGAGGTAATCAGTCCCTCAGCCTTGCCTGAGGGACTGATTACCTCATATTTTGTATATAGTTCTACAGTCCTCCAATTATGTCCTTGAATTTGTATTGATAAAGCCACTGGATGGCGAAACGTCTACAATAAAAACATTAAGTAAAAGGACACAAATGCAATTTATGTGACATTTTATTGTGGTAACGTTTCGCTCTCCAGGAGCTTTGTCAAGCCGTTAACGGCTTGACAAAGCTCCTGTAGAGCGAAACGTTGCCACAATAAAATGTCACATTAGTTGCATTTGTGTCCTTTTACTTAACATATTGTCGATAATTCTACCAATATTAATACAATAAAAGTACCCAGATGTTACACATGTGCCTAATTCTTCACCTAGCTAGACTCTACCCACAACCATGGCTAGTGGGCACTAACGGTGCTAGGTAGCGTCTTGCTGGACCGCAAGCACCTCGCCTACACAGGTTCACTGTCCTGCCTGCAGGTATAACACAGCTTCACTAACATACCTAGGTGTTGTACTTGTGTCTTATTCATCAACGTGTAGGTATTGTATACACATTCTTCAAAACTGGGTCTCTCCTTGCCCATGTATCAGAAATCTTTCCTATGAGGATATTAATGCGCTGAAAACATACAGCTCAGACCTCTAGAACACAACTGTCCTCAAAGATTTGTTAAGTTATACCATGAATTAAGGAAAGATCCTGGACTTCACCTTACGAAATAGACAAAGCAAATGCGATAGTAATTATGGACAAGGTAGATTATAGGGACAAAATGAACGTGTTATTAGAAGACGGGAAACTTACGTGCCCCTTAAGACTCCTCTAATATCCTCAACTGCGTAATTGATTTGGCGCAACGCAGGCCTACGGCAGCGTTCAAATTCAATGAGCAACTCATCTATGCTATGGAGAGGCCTACGACAGCGCCCCAGGAGGCTTTGAGAGGTATTACTACTACTACTGGTGCTATTACTTCAGCACTACTTCCACGGTACTACTACTGATATTACTACTACCACAAGTCTCTAATACTATAATCCCTAAAATAGAGCTTAAAATAAACTCTCAGTGTATATACACTGATACATACACCTCATATCTGTATATACACTGAGACATACACCTCATATCTGTATATACACTGAGACATACACCTCATATCTGTATATACACTGAGACATACACCTCATATCTGTATATACACTGAGACATACACCTCAGGTTGTAAGGTGTATAACTCAGGTATTCCTGACAGAGCAAGCAAGAGTCTCCCTTCAGAAGCAACAACAATTAAGACTGACAAGCAGTGCCCTCGTGGGTATGCAAACTCATACCCCCATACGAGTCACCAGCTGTCACCGTGCGTGTAGCCAGCTGTCACCATCTACCCTTACCTCAACATTTTCACTCACGCATTTTCTCTCTCATTTTGTGTTAAAATTTGAAATTGCATAATGAGTGAGGGAGAGAGCACGAGGGTCCACTGCTCTTAGCCTTCAAGAGACGTTTCGAAAGCTCCTACTGGCACAACGTTTCGCGCTGTGTAGAGCTTTATCATGTGTCACTGTGTGTAGAGCTTTATCCAGTTATGTTTCGCTCTATGTGGAGCTTTATAAAGCCATGAACCACAAGTAGGTAACCACACACTGTCTGTGTGTACTCACCTATATGTGGTTGCAAGGGTCGAGTCACAGCTCCTCCGTGTGTGTGTAAATACGTAATTAAGAAACAAGGAAGAAAAAAAAGAAGTAACAAGCAGCAAACAGCAACACACACCATTGAACACATGTAAACAAGGGCAACAACACCCGTCACGGAAACACCTGCGAAGGTGCTTTTAAAAAAAAAAATCCCTGCATAACAGAGTATAACAGAGGAGCGCAACAGGAACTTAACAGTAGCAACAGATTTTATAAACAATAAGAGAAATTGTGCTTAGCAGAGTTGGTTAGTTTGTGTTTATCTGGGCACAAGTTAGATTTAAGTTTAGTTAGATTTAAAGGTATTTAGGTAGATTTAAGGGTGATAAGTTAGATTTAAGGGTAGTTATATTTACTTAAGGGTAGTTATATTTACTTAAGGGTAGTTATATTTACTTAAGGGTAGTTAGATTTAAGAGTAATTAGTTAGATTTAAGGGTAGTTAGATTTAAGAATGATTAGTTATATTTAAGGGTAGTTAGGTAGATTTAAGGGTGAGTTAAAAGATTTAAGGAAATTTAGATTTAAAGGTAGTTAGTAAGATTTTTAAGGTGTATCGGGTGCAGGAGGGTCATTAAGGCTGTATGTCATCAGAAGACCACCAGCCAAGAATTATGGTGACCTTAAAACAGTAACCTATCAGTGTATGTATACTGAGATATACATACCTCACAGTATATATACACTGAATGATGCACACCTCAGTGTATATACACTAAGAGATACCCACCTCTCGGTACGAATATACCGAGACATTATATATATGTCGTGCCGAGTAGGTAAAACTTGCGATTTTGGCTTAAATAACAACGCTCTTCTTGCCGAATAAGACAAGCGAAAATTTGTGTATGCAATAATTTCGCAAAAATCATTCTGAACCTAACGAAAAAAATATATTTCATTGTGTTTGTTTATTATTAAATTATTGTAAACTGATCTAAAATATACTTAGTTGGATTAGGCTAAATTAAATTGCGCTTGTTGTAATAAGGTTAGGTAAGTTTTCAAAGGTTCTTTTGGTACATAATTATTAATTTTTACATTAACATAATTGAAAAAAAAAATATCTTTTAACATATAAGAGAAAATTTTAAAGGACTTATATTTAAATGAGTTCTTGCTAATTGACCAGTTTTATCTATTCGGCACGACACACACACACACACACACACACATACACAAACACACACACACACACACATATATATAGTATCAATGTACACTCGTATAAACTGAGAAATACAACTAAGTGTACATAATCAGGTACGGAGAAGTACAAGTGTAGGTAAACATGTACACAAGAAGTGAGAGGTAATCAGCTTGCTGGTGCACTCAGTGTGTACTCAAGACCCCGCTATGTTAGCTGAGTGAATACACTAACCCCGTCACTTATTTACGCTACTCTGGGCAGGTCCACCACTGCCTACCTCAACTACCCTTCACAACCACCACTGCCTACCTCAACTACCCTTCACAACCACCACTGCTTACCTCAACTACCCTTCACAACCACCACTGCCTACCTCAACTACCCTTCTCAACCACCACTGCCTACCTTAACTACCCTTCACAACCACCACTGCCTACCTCAACTACCCTTCACAACCACCACTGCCTACCTCAACTACCCTTCACAACCACCACTGCCTACCTCAACTACCCTTCACAACCACCACTGCCTACCTCAACTACCCTTCACAACCACCACTGCCTACCTCAACTACCCTTCACAACCACCACTGCCTACCTCAACTACCCTTCACAACCGCCTCTACTGCAAGCAGTTTTTTTCCTTCGGGGTAGTAAAACTGTGTACATCAGCAGTGTGCTGCTAATATATTGCTAATTTATTATTATTATTATTATTATTATTATTAGTAGTAGTAGTAGTAGTAGGAACAGTATAATAATTATTATTATTATTATTAGTAATAACAGTATTATTATTATTAGTAGTAGTAGTAATAGTAGTAATAGCAGTAGTAATAGTATAATTATTATTATTAGTACTATTATTATTAGTACTAGTAGTAACAGTATTATTATTGTTATTATTATTATTATAGTAGTAGTAGTAGTAATATAATGATTATTATTATTATTATTATTAGTAATAATATCATTATTATTATTATTGTTACCATATTTAATATTTATTATTATTATTATTATAAAACTTAGATCAAATATATTTTTCCACACAGTAGAAAGGTGTGAGCAAGTCTGGTAAATTCACTACAAACCCACAAATTAAAGATGGAACTAGACGATGTCTCGGTCCATCTTGGCCCGTTACTAGTTTCCGGGCCGGCCGAAACGTCGCCCAGTTCCATCTGGACTTTACGGGTCACTTGTGAAGCGTTCTATAAGCGTTACTGTTACTCTTACTGTTAACGTTACTGTTACTATTACTGTTAACGTTACTGTTACTCTTACTGTTAACGTTACTGTTACTCTTACTGTTAACGTTACTGTTACTCTTACTGTTAACGTTACTGTTACTCTTACTGTTAACGTTACTGTTACTCTTACTGTTAACGTTACTGTTACTCTTACTGTTAACGTTACTGTTAACGTTAGTGTTACTCTTACTGTTAACGTTACTGTTACTCTTACTGTTAACGTTACTATTACTGATTCGTGTTGCAAAGAATTTCTCCGTATACCGTGTTATAAGTGGGCAAAAAACACACTAACATAAGCCTATACACATCAGAATTCACACTAACATAAGCCTATACACATCAGAATTCCCACTAACATAAGCCTATACACATCAGAATTCACACTAACATAAGCCTATGCACATCAGAAGTCACACTAACATAAGCCTATACACATCAGAATTCACACAACATAAGCCTATACACATCAGAATTCACACTAACATAAGCCTATACACATCAGAATTCACACTAACATAAGCCTATACACACCAGAAGTCACACTAACATAATCCTATAGACATCAGAATTCACACTAACGTAAGCCTATACATATTCAAAATTCATACCAACATACACCATAGCAAGCATTGGACTGTATGATTTTAATAGGCTGGCTGAAAATCATGCATAGCGTATATCAAAGCAGCTGGCTCTCCGCAGCTGGCTGTCAGCAGCTGGTGCTGCAGCTGGAGCAAGTCGGGCCATTAGCGTGGCGTGTGTGAAGGATTCAGTAGCGTCACAAGCTTGAGAGCGGCTTGGTCCGTGGGAATGGCCACAGCCTAACAGTTATGTGTCATATTGGTGTCGTCCGTGATTGATTCTGTTCGTGGAGGAGAGAGACAGACAGAGGAGAGGGGGTGATGGGACAACGTCCAGGAAAATTTCAACCCGTCCTTTTAATAACAGACAGGACAACGCTGTTGTTGCCACAGTCAAACGGGTGACTGTTTAACGAGTCGCGGCAAACAAATTTTCAAAGTGTCACGTTTTCTTTGATAATAATTGAGGCAATACAAGGTAAACTGAAGGATTTCATCAACCTCTTGTCTACAACACTCAGTTTCCTGTAGTACATAAATCCTCATATTTGTAGGATAAGAATTGCAAAAATCCTCAACCACGCTGGATAAACATTGCAAAAATCCTAACCTAAGCTGGATAAACATAGAAAATCATCAACTATGCTGTATAAACATTTAAAAATCCTTAACTACGCTGGATAAACAGTGAACATCCTCCCGGGGATATCAAAGATAATTTTGTCTTGTGTATGAGTTGTATGGCAGGTATCCAGGAAGAGTTTCAGAGCAGAGCCTGTATTAAAACTGTCCTGTATTATGCATATTATACATCAACACTTTGTTTCGAAAAACACGTGAGCAAAACGTTGTGGCCCTGAGACCTTGATATCAACACTTTTAACGTACAAAGGTTGCTGAGTGTCACTCACACCTCACTCTCCGCCTATATATATACACTCTTTATAACCTCTGTGTGTTAGAAGTGATCAAGGTCCCAGGACCGAAACGTTTTCTAATAAATATATCCTAGTGGCCCACGAAATCATAATGACACGACTGCAAACAAACCACGTCCTAGTGTTTGCTCACCTGTCTTGTTAAACCAATCTGTCGGTATATATTACCAAGGTTTATACCACATCAACATTTACCATACTTACAAAAAAAAAATTTAAGCAGCTGTATTATGCTTGCAGGTTAAAAGTTATACAGTAAGATATCAAAAACCATAAAAATATAGCCAACACTAGGCTGGGTGACTGGTCATACAGTCACATTTTGTCTAGTCGTTACTGACTTCAGGTAATTCACTGTAGCGGATTCCCCAGGCACAACTACCATAGGTGAGGTAAGGACAGCACAGAGCGTAGTACAGTGTCAGTAGTGCTGTTTGAGGTACACAGTAACGTATCTTAGAGAGGATGCCTACTGAATGTGGGTGTTTTTTTTCAAGTCGCCCTCAAAATATAGTCCCAAGAATTTTCCCTCGTTTTGTCTTACAATGTGAGAACAGTTAATCATTATACTTAATTAGACATTTGCAGCTCTGGTCCTAAACATCATGTAAAAGATCTTGTCAATATTAAGAGAATTTATTGGTAGTTATCCAGGTAGAAATCTTTATTGAGCTCCTCATTATCAGTGTTATTGAGTTCGGATTTGAATGAGATATGACAAACGTTTCGTTATCTGCAAATATAACAGGCTTGAGCACCTGAGATGCATTGGGAAGGTCATTAATGAATATCAGGGGAAAAATAAAAGGTCTGGAACACTGCCCTGAGGATCAGTAAACAATTCTAAGTTTGTGTATATAAACCTAATATTTTGTTTTAAATAAATGTACACTATTATAAATGATAAAGAGGCAGTGGACTCGATAAAGAGAGTTTAGTAAATATTTTAATATATAAGAATGAAATGTAAATACGTAAGAAGGCGTGCTTAGATTGCCTGCTGACCACCATCAAGACTCACACCCTGGTAAGACTACCTGATATCTTCACCACGACTCTCCTTCACAACACACTATTTTGGTAGTCATCCCACTTATACTTCTTGGTAGTCATCGCATTTATAGTTTTGGTAGTCACTGCACTTGTACTTTCTACACCAAAACACGACTCTCCCTCGACGTGGTTGAGTTAAGTCACGCTACCACACACACGCACAAGAGTGTTACATTCTACCTCCAGGATTTCAACACCTCTTTCATTATTATTAAAATTAGTCACTACACACTGTGATGGTGGTGTTTCGTTCATCAGGAAAGAGGGCAGTTGTCTTCCAACACGGGGGGAGTTGAATGATAGCTCTAGGCCTTTCATGTTGCAATCAACACATCAGGAGCTTGCAATATTCCAGAAAAGAGGAGGTCCAAACAAATACGATCAGAGCAAAAACGCTTCCTCTGATGGTATTTGCTTGAACCTCCTCCTCTTTTCTGCAACATTGCAAGCTCCTGATGATGTGTTGATTGCAACACGAAAGGCCTAGAGCTATCATTCAACTCCCTCGTGGTATTTTGCATCTTGTATCGCTTGTTTGCGATTTTTATTTATATATTATATATATATATATATATATATATATATATATATATATATATATATATATATATATATATATATATATCAAGGATATTGCTTCAATAAAATAAATATTCTCCAATGAAAGGGTATTGCAGATACTCTTGAACGTAAAAAAACACTCAAGGGGAAGATAATGAGTGCAGGAGTTCAGTGGCACTGGATCTTGTGGAGAGAAACAGACCAGTTGTTAATGAGTGAAGACTGGGCTTACTGACGCTACTCTCAGCTACATCCTGGGCTTGCTGGTGCTACCCTCAGCTACATCCTGGGCTTGCTGGTGCTACCCTCAGCTACATCCTGCCACTCTGTGTATAGCCTTGTCACACCAAGTAGCGCAAAGATTTAAAAAACTCACTCAGATTTACCAGTCATTCCGTTTTCCCGAACTGTGTGTGTTGAGCCTTTGGTGAGGAGGAAGGGGGAGGAGTACTGACGATGGAAGAGGAAGAGATGCAGGAAGAGGGGGGTGTGGACGGGGCAGGAAGAGATAGAGGTCAAAAGACGTTATAAGGGAAGCAAAGAGAAGATGCATGCATCAGTTCACTTCTAAACTACCAGTGTTTGGCCAGATGTCCCCATTCAAACCAATTTCCATACACTAAGTGTATTTACACGCGTTCTGAAATCCCTTGTGTCTACTAATCTCCCTACGTTCTTTCCCTCCATGTGTATGAATAACGTTATTCTGTATGTGACTTACGTTCTACTCTCTCTGTATGTGACTTACGTTCCCCTAGTCACATCTTCCTTGATAACCTCTTAAATATCACAGCTTCACACCTGCTACAAGAACACAGCTCCACACCTGCTACAAGAACACAGCTCCACACCTGCTACAAGAACACAGCTCCACACCTGCTACAAGAACACAGCTCCACACCTGCTACAAGACCACAGCTCCACACCTGCTACAAGACCACAGCTCCACACCTGCTACAAGAACACAGCTCCACACCTGCTACAAGACCACAGCTCCACGAGACCTCTCCTAGCGACCAAGCGGTGGACCGGTTCAAGGTGTTTCGCCCAGAACCATAACTCAGGGACATGCACTTACTGACTTCAATAAATCTCTTTTGAACATGCGCCCAGATAAATACATTGCTGGCAAATTGATACCAACAGAGCTTTGTGTCCCTGGTACAGTGAGTTAATGTGGCTGGCACCGTTTACTGCTGCAGTGAGTTACTGCCGTTGTCACTGTTTACCGCCGGATTGAGCGATCAACTCTCATTTGTTATTGTTGAGGATATTTAAATATGGTCGATGCATTATTAGCTGGAATTACTGTCTGGTGGGAAGGACCTTGTTACTACTGTCTTACTAGATGGTGGGAAGGACAGTGTCTACTGTCTTGCTAGATGGTGGGAAGGACCTTGTTACTACTGTCTTACTAGATGGTGGGAAGGACAGTGTCTACTATCTTACTAGATGGTGGGAAGGACCTTGTTACTACTGTCTTACTAGATGGTGGGAAGGACAGTGTCTACTGTCTTGCTAGATGGTGGGAAGGACCTTGTTACTACTGTCTTACTAGATGGTGGGAAGGACAGTGTCTACTGTCTTGCTAGATGGTGGGAAGGACCTTGTTACTACTGTCTTACTAGATGGTGGGAAGGACAGTGTCTACTGTCTTGCTAGATGGTGGGAAGGACCTTGTTACTACTGTCTTACTAGATGGTGGGAAGGACAGTGTCTACTGTCTTGCTAGATGGTGGGAAGGACCTTGTTACTACGGTCTTACTAGATGGTGGGAAGGACAGTGTCTACTGTCTTGCTAGATGGTGGGAAGGACCTTGTTACTACTGTCTTACTAGATGGTGGGAAGGACAGTGTCTACTGTCTTGCTAGATGGTGGGAAGGACCTTGTTACTACTGTCTTACTAGATGGTGGGAAAGACCTTGTTTCTATTGTCTTACTAGTTTTTGTCTATATGTTAGGCTACTTGCTTCAAACTTTCATGTGGGAAGACGACGTTATTCTGCAACCAGACCAAAGGCCACACTTTTTTATTGAATGTCTGATCAACCAGGTTGTTGCTGTCACCAAGCTGCAGGACAAAAGGTAGCCAAGGAATCTAAAAAAAAGGGAGAGAATAAGCAAGCATGATAAAGAAGGAGAAAGCAAGAGAACAATAACGTCTTCGCTACAGCTTCAAAATTTTCACTTCAGTCCCAACAAAGTCTTCGTCACAGCCCCAACAAAGTCTTCACCACAGCCCCCAACAAAGTCTTCACCACAGCCCCAACAAAGTCTTCGCCACAGCCTCCAACAAAGTCTTCACCACAGCCCCAACAAAGTCTTCGTCACAGCCCTCAACAAAGTCTTCACCACAGCCCCCAACAAAGTCTTCACCACAGCCCCCAACAAAGTCTTCACCACAGCCCCCAACAAAGTCTTCACCACAGCCCCAACAAAGTCTTCGTCACAGCCCCCAAAAAAGTCTTCACCACAGCCCCAACAAAGTCTTCACCACAGCCCCCAACAGTCTTCACCACAGCCCCCAACAAAGTAGTCTTCAACACAGCCCCCAACAAAGTCTTCACCACAGCCCCAACAAAGTCTCCACTACAGCCCCCAACAAAGTCTTCACCACAGTCCCAACAAAGTCTTCAAAACAGACCCCAACAAAGTCTTCAACACAGCCCCCAACAAAGCCTTCACCACAGCCCCAACAAAGTCTTCACTACAGCCCCCAACAAAGTCTTCACTACAGCCACCAACAAAGTCTTCACCACAGCTCCCAACAAAGTCTTCACCACAGCCCCCAACAAAGTCTTCATCACAGCCCCCAACAAAGTATTCACCACAGCCCCAACAAAGTCTTCACCACAGCCCCCAACAAAGTCTTCACCACAGCCCCCAACAAAGTCTTCACCACAGCCCCCAACAAAGTCTTCAACACAGCCCACCCAACAAAGTCTTCAACACAGCCCCCAACAAAGTCTTCAACACAGCCCCCAACAAAGTCTTCACCACAGCCCCCAACAAAGTCTTCACCACAGCCCCCAACAAAGTCTTCAACACAGCCCCCAACAAAGTCTTCACCACAGCCCCCAACAAAGTCTTCACCACAGCCCCCAACAAAGTCTTCAACACAGCCCCCAACAAAGTCTTCAACACAGCCCCAACAAAGTCTTCACCACAGCCCCCAACAAAGTCTTCAACACAGCCCCCAACAAAGTCTTCACCACAGCCCCCAACAAAGTCTTCACCACAGCCCCCAACAAAGCCTTCACCACAGCCCCCAACAAAGTCTTCACCACAGCCCCCCAACAAAGTCTTCAACACAGCCCCCAACAAAGTTTCTTCGCCAGTGCTTCAACAACATCTGTTCATGTTTTTATTTCCAGGAAGATAAGATAGAGGTACTTTAGCCAGCTTCCTGAGAGAGGTGGTCATATTTATGTTGCTTTTATAATAGCGTGTAGCTTTCTGGCGCAGACTGTCCTGGGATTAAACTGGTGGGAGGGCCAGGCGCGGAGTGAGGAGCCAGTGAGAGGGAGGGAGGGAGAGAGAAAGAGAGAGAGAGAGAGAGAGAGAGAGAGAGAGAGAGAGAGAGAGAGAGAGAGAGAGAGAGAGAGAGAGAGAGAGAGAGATAGAGAGAATATACTTCGCTTTCTTTGATTGCTTTCCCTCCGTCTCATCTGCGACTTCCTGACAAAGTAGAGAACAGAGCAAGACGGCTCATCTCTCGCCTGCACCCAGTCTGGATAGATCTGTTATTTCAGCAGAGCCTTCAACACAGGAGGGATGTGGGTGGCCTTACTGTTATGTACAGGGCCAACATTGTCAAAGTAACACACTTGGCTCCACTCCGAGGACAGCGAGAAGTGAGCTTCTACACCACAAGACGGGCAGCAAGCAGGAACTTCACTCTGTACCCGTCTCCAGGACATCGCTATATCTTACCTGATTTATTCCTAAGATGACTCGAGTCTGGATCATGTTCGTATAGCATAGTGACGTCAACGAAATAAAGTCAGTTGATTAAATGAAATCGCTGGCCCACAGATGGCTCCACCTTCATCCTGTTATTTGTATGTCTCATAACAATAAAAAGGCTTTCAAATACGCTGATGTTGGTAACAGCTCTTAGCTTGTAAATAAAGTTAGGAACCCTTGACCTAACCTTGTAAACCCTGTAGAGAGAGAGAGAGAGAGAGAGAGAGAGAGAGTCATCATCAGTTCAATCAATCAGACAGAGGAACGCTAAAAGCCGAGGAATTACCACCAGCGTCTCTCCACTAAGTTACTCGTTATTAGGTTTGGTCTATCAGAGTGCGTAGGTCACCCTGAGTTGTTTGTAACCCCCCTACTTCTAAGTTACCCCCTACTTCTAAGTTACCCCTACTTCTAAGTTAACCCCCTACTTCTAAGTTACCCCTACTTCTAAGTTACCCCCCTACCCCCCGATGGCTTGTCATTGTGAAGTCGTTCCTTGTATGGCTTTATTGTACTGAGGTCGTTCCTTGTATGGCTTTATTGTACTGAAGTCGTTCCTTGTCGGAACGAGAGAGAGAGAGAGAGAGAGAGAGAGAGAGAGAGAGAGAGAGAGAGAGAGAGAGAGAGAGAGACCTGGCTGCATTATCTCACGGGAAATTAGTGGAGATGCAGAAATTAGGTGGTATACAGCTGCTGCTGTATTATACAGTAGCCAGGTTCCTTCAAGGACTCAGCAACGCATGGATGAACACTATGTAGTCTGCAACGCACTGCTGTACACACACACACACACATAAAAACAAAATCTTATGTTTTTCTTTTTTAGGTCACCCTGCCTCGGTGGGATACGGCCGGTGTGTTGAAAAAAAAGGTACGTACACAGAAGTACAATTATCATACACAGTAACATATGTATGAAAAATAACCACAGTGGAAAAAAATAGTGAAATTCCAAGCACTTTCGTGATTTCTCACATTATCAAGGAATAGTAAAAATAATAGAACAACAGAAGACTTATAAGTCTGAGATTTCACCACCCTTATGACCTCACACACGACCCGTCCCAGGGAGCGTGGGGGTGTAGTCAACATTTAGTTAGGTCCCCCCAAAAAAGACAAAGTGACTTATTTCCATTGAGGTCCTTGAAGATATTCCCATCACCTTAGATAAGTCTCGCAGGTAAACACAGCTGGCTTTTGTTCCCACTGTGTAAATTACAGTGTAGCAGAACATTGAAGATGTGGCCTATATTAACGTAACACACCGTGTGTTTTGCGTACCTATTTACGTTCCCAGCTATCCTTATGGCGGTGTGAGGATAGTGTTTCTTGCCAGAGGTGTGGGATGAGTGCATCCCTGGCCGTCCTTAGGGACTCACACCAGGCCAGGTTACATGGTAGCTTCAGCAGGTTGTGTAAGCACTCTTATGGTGGGTGATGCTAACCAACACTCACACACAGTGAGTGATGGTGGTGGTGATGCAGGTGCACCACCAGCCTCACTGTTGTACATCACTACATGCAAACCACCCCTCCTATAACCCCTCCCCTCCTCTCCCGTCTCTTCTTCCCTCAATCTCCTCTCTGCCAGCAATCACTCTCACCCTGACAACAACAAAAAAACACATAGATTCAATCTTCTCCACTCCTCTCTTCCTCCTTCATCAAATCTCCTGTCCTCCTCCTCCTCCTCTAGTCTCTTCCTCCTTCTCCTCTTCTCTCTTCCTCTTACCTCCTGCTCCCCCAAATATTAGTTTCCACTTACTTTATATTTACCTTTCTTTATTTCCCGTACGTTACTCTGCACTGCTTCAATTACGTGTGGTTGAGTGTTGAAGCACTCGGTTCACAACCAAAAGGACCCGGGTTCGATCCCCAGGCGAGACTTTGGGACAAGTGTCCTCGTACCTGCTGCCTCTGTTAAGCCAGCAGTGAATAGGAATTAGCTGGCTTTTGTATCTGGCATGAAAGCCACCACACTGCCTGGCTTTCTTGGATTATCCTGAGTTAATCATTGCTTTGTGTGTGTACTTACCCATTTCTGGTTGCAGAGGTCGATTCACAGCTTCTGGCCCCTCCTCTTCGCTGATAGCTACTACTAGGTCCACACTCTCCCTGCTCCAAGAGCTTTATCGTGTGTGTGTGTGTGTGTGTGTGTGTGTGTGTGTGTGAGAGAGAGAGAGAGAGAGAGAGAGAGAGAGAGAGAGAGAGAGAGAGAGAGAGAGAGAGAGAGAGAGAGAGAGAGAGAGAGAGAGAGAGAGAACTTTCTACAAGGATGGCTCAAGTTACTTCCATTACTGCCAAGACTCTCCCTCTCTCCCCCTCTCCACTCTCCCACCTACCAACTCTTGCCTCTGGCCTCACACTCCCTCTCATCCCACTCCTCGCACCAACCTTTAACCCCACTCCCTCGGTCTGTGTTCCCATGCATCACTGTTTCAGGGACCTATTATGACACAGCTGGTCTAAGACCACACTGTAGCTTTCGGGGTTCAGCGCCCCTGCGACCCGGTCCCAGACCAGGTCTCCCGGTGGATCAAGGCCAGGCTGTTACTGCTGGCCGCACGCAGTCCAATGTATGAACCACAGCCCGGCTGATCAGGAACTGATTTGAGGAACTGGTCCAGTTCCTTCTTGAAGACAGTCAGAGGTTTGTTGGTAATTCGCCTTATGTATGAAGGTAGTGTATTGAAGAGTCGTGGTTCCATTACATTTATTGGGTTCTCTCAGTGTACTCGTCACGCCCCTACTTTTTATTGGAGGTGCTCTACACCGTCTGTCAAGTCTGTTGTTGTTGTCACACGGAGTGATTCCGGTGTTCAGGTTTAGTACCAGTCCCTCCAGGACTTTCCAGGTGTAAATTATGATGTGCCTTTCTCGCCTACGTTACAAGGAATACAGTTGAAGAGACTTTGAACGTTCCAGCAGTTCAGATGCTTGACAGTGTATACGAGCAGTGAAAGTTCTCTGTACGAAGGTGGTGGTCAGTATACAACAGTATTACAGCCAACCTTGAAGGTGGTGGTCAGTATACAGCAGTATTCCAGCCTACCTTGAAGGTGGTGGTCAGTATACAGCAGTATTACAGCCTACCTTGAAGGTGGTGGTCAGTATACAGCAGTATTCCAGCCTACCTTGAAGGTGGTGGTCAGTATACAACAGTATTACAGCCTACCTTGAAGGTGGTGGTCAGTATACAACAGTATTACAGCCTACCTTGAAGGTGGTGGTCAGTATACAGCAGTATTCCAGCCTACCTTGAAGGTGGTGGTCAGTATACAACAGTATTCCAGCCTACCTTGAAGGTGGTGGTCAGTATACAACAGTATACCAGCCTACCTTGAAGGTGGTGGTCAGTATACAGCAGTATACCAGCCTACCTTGAAGGTGGTGGTCAGTATACAGCAGTATTCCAGCCTACCTTGAAGGTGGTGGTCAGTATACAACAGTATTCCAGCCTACCATGAAGGTGGTGGTCAGTATACAACAGTATTCCAGCCTACCTTGAAGGTGGTGGTCAGTATACAACAGTATTCCAGCCTACCTTGAAGGTGGTGGTCAGTATACAACAGTATTACAGCTTACCTTGAAGGTGGTGGTCAGTATACAACAGTATTACAGCCTACCTTGAAGGTGGTGGTCAGTATACAACATTATTACAGCCTACCTTGAAGGTGGTGGTCAGTATACAACAGTATTCCAACCTACCTTGAAGGTGGTGGTCAGTATACAGCAGTATTCCAGCCTACCTTGAAGGTGGTGGTCAGTATACAACAGTATTATAACCTACCTTGAAGGTGGTGGTCAGTATACAACAGTATTCCAGCCTACCTTGAAGGTGGTGGTCAGTATACAACAGTATTTCAGTCTACCTTGAAGGTGGTGGTCAGTATACAGCAGTATTCCAGCCTACCTTGAAGGTGGTGGTCAGTATACACAGTATTACAACCTACCTTGAAGGTGGTGGTCAGTATACAGCAGTATTCCAGCCTACCTTGAAGGTGGTGGTCAGTATACAACAGTATTCCAGCCTACCTTGAAGGTGGTGGTCAGTATACAACAGTATTACAACCTACCTTGAAGGTGGTGGTCAGTATACAACAGTATTACAACCTACCTTGAAGGTGGTGGTCAGTATACAACAGTATTACAGCCTATGTGAAGGTGCATTAACAACAGTATTATAATCTACCTTGAAGGTGGTAGAAGTATAAGACATCATTCCAGCTATAACCTTAGTGGTTCTCTCACTATTACAGCCGGTATTGAATCAAGGACTGAAAGAATATCATCAATGGCTGAGCATCTCTGGTCTAGAAAGTTGAGACCATCAGTCAAGACTGATAACCTTATTCTCCTCCTCATCTTTCACCGGTTATTTCTGTATCGGACTGAAGAAGCCAGCGACTGACGAAACGTTTCCTCAGTAAAGATTCCGAAATGTTGCACAAGTGTCTCAAGCTTCAACACTGTTGTGATCCTCAAATGAGAGATCTCCCTACAACACTGTTGTGATCCTCAAATGAAAGATCTCCCTACAACACTGTTGTGATCCTCAAATGAGAGATCTCCCTACAACACTGTTGTGATCCTCAAATGAAAGATCTCCCTACAACACTGTTGTGATCCTCAAATGAGAGATCTCCCTACAACACTGTTGTGATCCTCAAATGAAAGATCTCCCTACAACACTGTTGTGATCCTCAAATGAAGATCTCCTACAACACTGTTGTGATCCTCAAATGAGAGATCTCCCTACAACACTGTTGTGATCCTCAAATGAGAGATCTCCCTACAACACTGTTGTGATCCTCAAATGAGAGATCTCCCTACAACACTGTTGTGATCCTCAAATGAGAGATCTCCCTACAACACTGTTGTGATCCTCAAATGAGAGATCTCCCTACAACACTGTTGTGATCCTCAAATGAGAGATCTCCCTACAACACTGTTGTGATCCTCAAATGAGAGATCTCCCTACAACACTGTTGTGATCCTCAAATGAGAGATCTCCCTACAACACTGTTGTGATCCTCAAATGAGAGATCTCCTACAACACTGTTGTGATCCTCAAATGAGAGATCTCCCTACAACACTGTTGTGATCCTCAAATGAGAGATCTCCCTACAACACTGTGTGATCCTCAAATGAGAGATCTCCCTACAACACTGTTGTGATCCTCAAATGAGAGATCTCCCTACAACACTGTTGTGATCCTCAAATGAGAGATCTCCCTACAACACTGTTGTGATCCTCAAATGAGAGATCTCCCTACAACACTGTTGTGATCCTCAAATGAGAGATCTCCCTACAACACTGTTGTGATCCTCAAATGAGAGATCTCCCTACAACACTGTTGTGATCCTCAAATGAGAGATCTCCCTACAACACTGTTGTGATCCTCAAATGAGAGATCTCCCTACAACACTGTTGTGATCCTCAAATGAGAGATCTCCCTACAACACTGTTGTGATCCTCAAATGAAAGATCTCCCTACAACACTGTTGTGATCCTCAAATGAAAGATCTCCCTACAACACTGTTGTGATCCTCAAATGAAAGATCTCCCTACAACACTGCTTCAAATCCCGCACAGGAAACTCACTATATCGATTTGAGTTTGTCCTAAACTCCGTTTCAGTCTTTATTTTTTCCTTTATTTCTTCCCCGTTGAACACCACATTGTTCTTGGTGAAACACCTGTAAATTTAACCACACATTCGTGTCTTCGTAAGAGTAGAAGACAGTCAACGTGTCACGCTGTTCAGACGTGATCAGTAGAAGACAGTCAACCTGTCAAGCTGATCAGACGTGATCAGCAAATTTCCTTCAGCAGAATATTTCTTTACGAAGACATCGCGGAAATTATTCAACATTTAAACCCAAGAACAAGGACAGTCAGTACTTGGCAACACATGTTTTCATTCATCAACTTCCTCGTCAAGAACTGTCTCCGACTCATCTCTCAGACGATTCAACGCTATTCATCAGTTATATGAGAAAGAGAGAGAGGGATGTAGGCAACAGCTCTTAGCTTGTAAATAAAGTTAGGAACCTTAAACCTAACCTTGTAAAACCCTGTGTAAAACAGAGAGCGAGAGAGCGGGAGGTAGCACAACAAAGCATGTGCTAGGAATACTGTATTAGCTAACAGGGAACCAGCCTACTGACCCACTTAGAAAACAGTTACACCTTGTAATCTAGCCATTAACACTCACACCACTTAGCCCAGGTAGAGTACAGTCACACTTGACAGTCTAAACATTAACACCCCGGAACCCAACCTGCTGTATAAGCGGGACCTACAGTAGCCCGGAACCCAACCTGCTGTATAAGCGGAACCTACAGTATCCCGGAACCCAACCTGCTGTATAAGTGGGGCCTACAGTAGCCTGAAACCTAACCTGCTGTATAAGCGGGCCCTACAGTAGCCTGGAACCAACCTGCTGTATAAGCGGGCCCTACAGTAGCCTCGAACCTAACCTGCTGCATAAGCAGGGCCCTACAGTAGCCCGGAACCAACCTGCTGTATAAGTGGGGCCCCTTGTATATCTATGCCGGGGGGTCCACGAACCAGTCAGTTATACAGAACTGTATGACTGTATAGATCATGGGGGGAGGGGAGATAGATAGGAGGTAACCACATTTGATCCAAGGAAAGGGGAAGAGTCTCTCCAGTTCCTCGGATCAAACACGAACTTCAGTGGAGATTCTCATAGCGCCAGTTCAAAAAAAAAAATAATCCCATAACAGCTTAGGTTGAGAAACGCACAGTAATAAATATCAATATGAACTTTATTGACAGTCATATATTAACCCTTAAAGTCGTATCGGGATAAATAAGATTCTGAACGACCTTACTGGCTCCATCAATCTTCCTGTCGTTCACATATATTAGAACGACCAGGCGACGACCAGACGAAGGCCAAGACCACCAGGCGACGACCAGAAGGACCAGACGAAGGCCAAGACGACCAGGCCAAGACCAGAACGACCAGGCGACGACCAGAGCGACCTCTGAAGCACTGGATCATGTGGACGGGTGGATGAGGCTGTCTAATCCATTGTGGATATTTCTTAACATCTCTATGATAAACTTGATTTTTATTTACATTATTTTTCCTAATTATCAGCATAAAAAATATTTTTCTCTTTGAGTATTGATAAATTTAGAGTGACTGTGGTGTTGTTATAGCAGATTATAGATCTACTCAGCCTTCTAACTGAAGGGCTATGATAGGCTTGTTATTATTGCATATAATTTGTGATATTTGCTCACTAAATTAGTTGAGATTTCTTCTTAGTCAGTTCAGTATTTATTGTTGTTCGCCTCCTTCTGTGTCCTCTTTTCTCCCTCCTTCCTCTGCCCTTTCCTCTCCCCCTGTCTCCTCTCTTCCCCTCCCTACCCTCTTTTCCCTCCTGTTTTCCCCTCAAACACTGGGATGTAAACAGGCAATACGAGGGGTAACTCCCATAATCCTCATTAATTAAGATGTTTCCTGCAAGCTCTTACTCTCTCTCTCTCTCATCCTTACCCCACTCACCCCTCTCCCTATCTCCCCTCGCCGACTTCCCTCTCCCCTCATCCATCAACAAAATCAATGTGTTTGACACCTGACACCACTCGCCTAATTGACGCCAACGCCTCGCCTAATAACACACACACATCAATTAATTGACCAACTCACCAAATAAATACGTGTATGCTACAGGAGGACTGGTCCGGGACCGCGCCGCGGGGGACGTCTCCTTTACCAGAATCCAGCTTCGGGGGTCAACGCCCCCGCGGCCCGGTCCATGACCACGCCTGGAATTCTTCGTTTTAAAGTCTAATGGAATAAATGAGGGGTCCAAACTACATTGTTTATGCTATACGCTGATAGACGGGGAAACCACGATAGATGTCAGTCAGTTGCGATAGATATGATGATGGTTTGGTATGATAGATGTAATGCAAGTATGGCACGATAGATGTAAATTATATACAAATCGTTATCCACTGCCTTCACCATCTACCACCACCATCATCTGCCACCGTCATCTACTACTACCGTCATCTACCACCACCATCATCTACCACCATCATCATCTACCACCACCACCATCATCGTCTACCACCACCACCATCATCATCTACCACCATCATCATCTACCACCACCATCATGTACCACCACCCCCACCGTCTACCACCACCATCATGTACCACCACCGCCATATACTACCACCTACCAAGGAACATGCGAGAGATCTGGGTGTGTAATATTAAGCAAATATCACGAAAGACAGGAAAATGACAGTGTGGATAATGAGAACTTTTAAAACAAGAGAAATAGTGCAAGTGGTGACACTTTTCAAATCACTTGTGCTCTCTCGCTTAGAGTATTGTTCAGTGTTAACGACTCCGCTTAGGGCAGGAGAAATATCAGAGCTGGAACAGATACAAAGATCGTATACGGGCCACATAGAGGCAATAAAGCATTTAAATTACTGGGAACTCCTCAGTCTTAAATATGTACTCAGTGGAGCGAAGGACAGACAGATACATGATAATATATACCTGGAAGTTATTTGAGAGCCTTGTCCCAAGTTTACATACTGCCATAACAACATACTGAAGTGAGAGATATGGGAAGAAGTGCAAAATAAACCAGTAAAAAACAGGAGACCCATGGGCATAATAAGGAAGCACTGTATCAACATTCGTGGCCCCAGATTATTCAACATCTTACTAGAAAATATTAGAAACACTGCTGGAACAAGTGTAGAAGTCTTCAAGAGAAAACTGGACAAGTATCTTCACAAGGTGCCAGATCAACTAGGCTGTGATGAATATGTGATCCAGCGGGCCTCCAGCAACAACAGCCTGGCTGACCAGGCTAGCACCAGACAAGCCTAGTCTATGTCCGGGCTCTGACAGTAGAAAAATTCGAAAACCTTCAAAGGTATATCTACCACAATCATCACCACCTACCAGTGCTACCTAACACACCACAACCACCTACCATCTACCACCACTCAATAACCACAACACAGCCACAAAGCTCCTGTAAAAAAAACAGCCATAAAATGCGAGGTTAGGTTGAGGAGTTTCCTCACCTCCCCAATACTGTGAAAAAAAAGTTATCATAATATTTCATCCCCTTGAAAATATGACTCCAGGAGGGGAGAGAGGGGAAATACGGCCCAGGGGAGGGGAAATACGGCCCAGGGGAGGGGGAGAAAGGGAAAATATGCCCCAGGGGATAGGGAAGAGGGGAAATACGGACTAGGGGAGGGGAAGAGGAGAAATATAGCCCAGGGGTAGGGGAAAGAGGGGAAATACAGCCCAGGGGGTGGGGGAGAGGGGAAATACAGCCCAGGGGGTGGGGAAGAGGGAAAAAATACAGCCCAGGGGGTGAGGAAGAGGGGAAATAAGGTCCAGGGGAGGGGAGAGGGAAAATACAGCCCAGGGAGGGGGAAGAGGGAAATACGGTCCAGGGAGGGGGAAGAGGGGAAATACGGCCCAAGGAAGGGGAAGAGGGAAAATAAAGTCCAGGGGAGGGAAATGGGGAAATATGGCCCAGGGGAGGGGAAGAGGGTAAATATGGCCCAGGGAGAGGAAATAGGAGAAATACGGCTAAAGGAAAGGAAGAGGGAAAATACAGTCCAGGGGAGGGGAAGAGGGAAGTACAGTCCAGGGGAGGGGAAGAGGAGAAGTACAGTCCAGGGGAGGGGAAGAGGGAAGTACGTTCCAGGGGAGGGGAAGAGGGGAAATACTGTCCAGGGAGGGGGAAGAGGGGAAATACGGTCCAGGGGAGGGAGAAGAGGGGAAATACGGTCCAGGGGAGGGGAAGAGGGGAAATATGGTCCAGGGGAGGGGGAAGAGGGGAAATACGGTCCAGGGGGGGAAGAGGGGAAATACGGTCCAGGGGAGGGGGAAGAGGGGAAATACGGTCCAGGGGAGGGGGAAGAGGGGAAATACGGTCCAGGGGAGGGGGAAGAGGGGAAATACGGCTCCACACTGGAGAATAAACTTTGTGTAAACTTGAAAGAAATTTCTAAAAAAAAATATTAATTGAAAAAAATTAATGAAAAATATTGATGGTGAATGAGGGATATTGTTCATTATTTCCCTGTAGTGGGAGGTCTTTTAATCCAAGGAGTTGGAGCTATCATCTTCCTTGGATCAAACATGATTGCCTCCCTGACTCCTCGCAGTCTTCGAGGCCGTTATAACCCTTACGGGTTAAGCGCTTACCCGTGGATGTTATGTCTTTATTTGGGTCTGGTGACAAATACTGATCCTGAGACAGGTTTTAGGGTTCTAGAACCCTTCCAACCCAGCCTGAGACAGGTTTTAGGGTTCTAGAACCCTTCCAACCCAGCCTGAGACAGGTTTTAGGGTTCTAGAACCCTTCCAACCCAGTCTGAGACAGTTTTTAGGGTTCTAGAACCCTTCCAACACAGCCTGAGACAGGTTTTAGGGTTCTAGAACCCTTCCAACCCAGTCTGAGACAGTTTTTAGGGTTCTAGAACCCTTCCAACCCAGCCTGGGCCATGGTCAACCTGGAAGGGCTGGGTTATGATAGTGATGGTGGTGGTGGTTGTGATAGTGGTGTTGTGCGTGATAGTGGTAGTGGTGATAGTAGTGGTAGTGGTGGTAGTAGTTGTAGTGGTGGTAGTAGTGGTAGTGGTAGTATAATATCATCATCAGTAGCCTGTGATAAATAAAGGTCAGATCTAAGTGGTATACACTTCCACTTATCCCTGGAGGTGATTAATGGTGCAGAACGAGGAGAAGATGAGGGGAGAGGGAGGGGAGAGAGGGGAGAAACAGGGAGACTGTTGGGAGAAGAGGGGAGAGGAGGAGGTGAGGGGAGGGTGAGGGGAACGAGAGAAGATAAATTAACTAAGTTAACGTACTGCTTCACAAAATCGCTACAAATACTGAAAATTCGATGGGAAATTACAGAGAAATTACTACCTCGTGTTGCTGTAACCTTCACAATTAAATTTTTTTAAAATCTGTCCTTGCAAATGATTTTTAATATTTTAAAAACAATACAATACATTTCATAAAATTTTAAAAAATGGCAACTATAAATTACTCGAGTTTAATGTAAGAAAAACAATGAAAAATGGAAAACAGGATGTAAACACTGAGAAGTGTATGTCTCTCAGTGTATATACACTGAGAAGTGTATGTCTCTCAGTGTATATACACTGAAAAGTGTTCTCAGTGTACATGGACAGCTCTTCACTGTGTTCCCAAGAAGACCTCTGATGTTCTTCCAAGATTGTCGTTTCAACCTTACGTCTGTGTTCCATCAAATGATCTTACACACTTCCTCTCCTCGTCCGCCGCATAGATCTCGTGTCTTCGCTCAATACAGCCAATTAGTCTAGTCTCATGGGCAGTAGTCTACCCATGTGTATCCTGGAGGAGGTAGTCACCCTATCCTACCCTGTGGGTAGCAGTCATCCTGCACACATCTTGTAGAGTCTCGTTTCTTTACTTGCCTTTGCGCTACCGTCTACAAGACGGATATGGAGTTTACAATAAATTTGCGACTTCTACAGCAAAAATTTGTACAAAAAAATGCAAACCTGGACAAGACATAATCTTCTGTTGGTCAAGTGAAAGGCAGTGTGGAACTTTTGAAAGTGTGTGTGTGTATGGCAGTCGTGTATGTGACAGTCTTGTATGACAGTCTTGTATGACAGTCGTGTGTGACAGTTGTGTGTTTGTGTGACAGTCTTGTGTGACACCCATGAGTGTGACAGCTGTATGTGTGTATGTGTGTGTGTGACAGCTGTGTATGTGACAGTCGTGTGTATGTGTGACAGTCGTGTGTGTGTGTGACAGTCATGTGTCTGGAAACATCAATACCACACCAATAACAACTTTCACACACACAATAACTCTCTCACAGTGACGTAACACACTTGCCACAAAACAATTCCGTCGGGAAAAAAAAACTGTAAATGATTTTTTTACCTCATCTTAGAGAAAGTTAAAATATATGTACGCATATATATATAATATATATATAATATATATATATATATATATATATATATATATATATATATATATATATATATATATATATATATATATATATATATATATATATTATATATTCAATACAGAGAAGAACGATGGAAGATGAGGAAGAGAAGTTTGAGGGTAGGCAGGTAATCAGCCTGGAGTCGACTGATTACCTCAAACTTCCCTCATCTTCCATCGTTCTTCTCTGTATTGGACTGAAGAAGTCACTGGCTGCCGAAACGTTTCCTCAATAAAGGTTCCCAAATGTTCCACGAGTGTCTCATTCTGCAATATATTCCTGCTTATGCAATAATCGTGAACAAGCGTTGCAAGATGCAAGATAACCACCGAGGGAGTTGAATAATAGTTCTAATCCTTTCATGTTGAAATCAGTACATCATCAGGAGCTTGCAATGTTACAGAAATGAGTTCATGGGGACGTTCTAGCTAGAACGTTCCCCTGAACTAATCTACTTGGACTTCCAGTCCATTTCTCCAACATTGCAAGCTCCTGATAATGTATTGATTGCAACACGAAAGGCCTATAGCTATCATTTAACTCCGCCTGTGGTTGTTTTGCATATTCATACTTATATGAGTAACTGATGAATCTGAGTGCGGGTTTGGCTGGTCAACTCACAGCTGGTCGATTAACAGCTGGTTGACCCATAGTTCGATTAATGGACAGATTGTTCCTCCACTCAGAATCTCTGTTGGATCAGCAGTACCTAGGTACCCAGGAGCTAGCTAGCTCCTGTGGTTGACATCCTCAGCAGTAACTAGGTACCCAGGAGCTAGCTAGCTCCTGTGGTTGACATCCTCAGCAGTAACTAGGTACCCAGGAGCTAGCTAGCTCCTGTGGTTGACATCCTCAGGAAGGAGCTGAGGACACCAATAGAACCATTACAATAATGCTATATATCATACTGAGAAAATGAGCAATTAAACACATGTGAAACACCTGAGTATACTTGCAGATGTCTGCGAAAAAAGATACCCAGGTGTTACAGATGTCTAAGATATCCAGGTGTTGCAGGTGTGTGTCTAAGGTACCCAGGTGTTGCACGTGTGTGTCTAAGATACCCAGGTGTTGCAGGTGTGTCTAAGGTACCCAGGTGTTGCACGTGTGTGTCTAAGATACCCAGGTGTTGCACGTGTGTGTCTAAGATACCCAGGTGTTGGACGTGTGTCTAAGGTACCCAGGTGTTGCACGTGTGTCTAAGGTACCCAGGTGTTGCACGTGTGTCTAAGGTACCCAGGTGTTGCACGTGTGTCTAAGGTACCCAGGTGTTGCACGTGTGTCTAAGGTACCCAGGTGTTGCAGGTGTGTCTAAGGTACCCAGGTGTTGCACGTGTGTGTCTAAGATACCCAGGTGTTGCACGTGTGTGTCTAAGATACCCAGGTGTTGGACGTGTGTCTAAGGTACCCAGGTGTCTGCCCACCGTGTGTCTAAGATACCCAGGTGTTGCACGTGTGTCTAAGGTACCCAGGTGTTGCACGTGTGTCTAAGGTACCCAGGTGTTGCACGTGTGTCTAAGGTACCCAGGTGTTGCACGTGTGTCTAAGGTACCCAGGTGTTGCACGTGTGTCTAAGGTACCCAGGTGTTGCACGTGTGTGTCTAAGATACCCAGGTGTTGCACATGTCTAAGACACCCAAACATTGTACAAGTGTCTTATTCTTCAATTTGTCAGTTTTGTAAACCATTTATCACGTCTCTTAGTCTTCCCCTTCTTCTAAGAAGTACGTGTGAGCATCTTGCAAGATGTTTAATGGCTTATGTGGAAATCTTTAATAACTCTCTTTGTGTTTCTTTTTACACTTCCTCTCACCTCTTTCGCTTCGAATTTTCCCTCTTTTGTTTTATTGTTTATTGTGTTTTTCCCACTACGTTCCTCGGAGTTTTTATATCCTTTGTTCTCTCCTTTCTGTCTCTCCCCTCGTTGTTCCATCATCTTTATGCTCTACTCTACAGCCATCCCTCCCCTCTCTCCCTCTACCTCCCCTTTCTCTCTCTACCTCCCCTCCTCAAAGCCTTCTCCCTCCCTCTCCTCCTAAGAGCATCTCTCCCTCCCTCCCTCTCCTCCTAGCAGTATCCCTCCCTCTCCTCCCTGTCTTCCAAGCAGCATCCCTTCCTCCCTCTCTCCCTCATTCTCAACACCTGACCCTCTTCTTCACCATGATGCTTCGTGATGTCTCTTATTCTTCTTCGTCTTTATCATCCTAATTCTCTCTCTCTCTCTCATTCTCTTTCTCCCCCTCGTTTCTCTTTCATCTCTCACTAATTCTCCCTGCCTCTCACAGTGTCATCCCATTGTCTACACTTCACTTCTTTCCTTCTTCACTTTCACCTCTCTTTCTCTCTCTCCCTCCCTCCCTCCTTCCACTTCAGATCCTCTCCACCTTGTTCTCTGCCTTTCTCCCCTCCTTCAACCCCTTCAAACCCTCTTCCAAGCCTCCAAACCATCCACCTCCAAACCTCCTTCTCAAAACCTCCAAGCCTCTTCCTCAAAACACTCCTCTATACCTTCCTCCAAGTCTCCAAACCTCCTTCTCCAAGCCTCATTCCCTACCTTCTTCCTCTTCTCCTCCTCACCCTTCTCTCTCCCCTACTCCTTGACTTTCCTCCACCATCCCTTAGCTCCCCTCTTCCCCAGTCCTCCTTAAGTCCTCCTCCTCCTCGCTACACCTTCCTGCTCCCTACTTTGCCATTTCAATTAGGTGGAGAGACAGGAGGAGCGATGTTAACAAGCTATACAACAACCATCATCCAGGAGCACCAACCAAGCTCTCTCTCTCTCTCTCTCTCTCTCTCTCTCTCTCTCACTGCGAGTGAAGGCTCGATCCACCGTCGTCGCAGACAGACATGCTACCTAACTATACTACTGTCCCGATCACACACACACAAAGGAACGTCCTGTACCTGTCATTCCACCTCTACTTCTACCGGAATACGTCAAACGTTGCCTCTCTTCCTCGACTGACGCCAAAGTCTGACGCAGGTCTCGTGATTTTGACGCAGCTTTCGACATTTTGACGCAGATATCGTTATTTTGACGCAGGTTTCTTAACTGTGACGCAGTTTTCGATATTTTAAAGCAGGTCTCGTTAGGGGATACAGTGAGGAGTGGGCGTGTGGGTGTAATCGTGGGCGTTATCGCGGGCGTGGGTGCCATGGTTACACACGTAACGTCAAAACCATCGCTCAAAATCCGTAGACCACATCAAATCGTAAAACTACAAAATCGATACTTTAAAAAATCATCACACAATTCACATCCCCCCAAAAATCCCAATAAAGATTAACGAGAGACAAATATTTAACGTAAACCGGAAAGAGAAGAGATGGAAATAAACCGGTTTAGGTAAAGCCAGTAGTAGTAGTTGAGTCGTTAATCTGGTGTTATTAACTAGCCTAAAACAACACAAAACAAGCGGACATTAACCGGCATAAATTGCCTCATTACTCACTTCTTATGACCTCCAGGGATCATGAAGGCAGTGCATGTCCCGGCGAATTGTTTGGACGAATTGTTTGGTTGAATTGTTTGGTTGAATTGTTTGGACGACTTCTTCCACCCTTCTCCAACTGTCCGGACAAAATGCCTGGACAATATTTACAATTTTTTTTAGAAATGAAGAGTGTTTGACCAGTGAAATGACGTGAAGAGGAAGAGAAGGAGGAAGATGAGGAGGAACAGGAGGAACAGGAGGAGGAGGAAGAGGAGAAGAGGAAGAGGAGGAGGAAGAGGAGAAGAGGAGGAAGATGAGAAGAGGAGGAGGAAGAGGAGGAGGAGGAGGAGAAGTGCTTCAAATCTTGCATATTGAAAAAAGACAAAGATGACACATAGCATAGCCAGGAGCTGTGAATCGGCCCCTGCAACCACATGTAGGTAAGTACACACAAACACACAATGTGTATTCCACGGTCCACAATGTCGCTTCTGTCTGTCCAAGTGGCGATGCTGCCAGAACGTGACGAGACTACAACACCCAAATCCACGCCCACGCCCACATATAGGTCCACCCCACACCCACACGAACCCTCTCACACCCACCTATCATGGGGCCCGTTTTCGAAAACTTTTTCCACCCTTGCATCCTGGTTTCTGTGTAATTTTCCTTGTTAATTTCCTGGTCAATCAGACTACTGGTGTTAGCATCCCGCTGCCCCACATATCCACAACAGCCTGGTTGATCTGGTACTGGGTGAAGATAGTGATCCAGTTTCCTCTTGAAGACTTCTATACTTGTTCCAGAAGTGTTTATGACAGCTGCTGATAGCAGGGAGAAGTCTTGGACCACGGATGTTGATACAGTGTTCTCTTACTGTGACCATGGTACCCCTACTTTTCACTGGGTTTATTTTATACTTTCCCCTATACCTCTCACTCCAGCACGTTGTTGTGGTAGTGTATAGGTTTGGCAGCTGGCACTCTAATGCCTCCCAGGTAAATACAGTACGTCCTCATTTAACGTCGTTTCGTTATAACGTTGATGAGAAAAAGATGGACTCCCGGCCGGGGCCACTGTGTCTGGAGTTTGAACGTTCGTTGTTCAACTGGTTGCTGGTAGGTGGCGCTTCTTACACTTCGCTTTGCAAACATTTATTCTTTGATTTAACCTTGTTGCAATGAGTGCTAAAGGTGCACTGTGCACTCCTCATGTTTATATCAATTAGCCTATGGTAAAATTGGTTTTGTTACACGTCGTCTCGCTTAAAGTCGCAATTTCCAAGAACCTATATACAACGTTAAGCGGGGACTTACTGTATTTTACAATGTAATTCTTTATACACTTCTACATACTCCTTTCGTTCTGAGACAATCCTCCTTTGTTATGTATCCTTATCTCGTTTTGAGTTCTTCCTTCTTTCCATATTTAAGTAGTTGGAATTTGTCACCACTAAAAATCAACTCCCATACATAGCTTTAAGAAGAGGTATGGTAAGCTTTTTTTTGAGCCGGGGAGTGAACCTAATAGCGACCAGCGAACAGACGGGGTCAGGAGTTGTGCCTCAACCCTTGCAACCACATATAGTTGAGTACACACACACACACTAACAGGGTGGATAGAGACAAAATGTTCCAGAGATGGGACACAGCAACAAGGAACTCCGATGATTCATAAGGATGTTAGGAAGTATTTCTTCAGCCATAGAGATGTCAGGATGGGAACAGTCTGGAGAGTGATGTAGTGGAGGCAGGATCCATACATAGCTTTAAGAAGACATACGACAAAGCTCATGGGGCAGGGATAGAGTGAACCTAGTAGCGACCAGTGAAAAGATGGGCCCAGAAGCTGTGAATTGACCCCTGCAACTACAAATAGGTGGGTACACACACACACACACACAACACACACACACAAACACACACACACACACCTCATATTTCTTCTCTGCATCAGGAGGAAAAATAGCGTGTTAGAGGAGAAATAATTCTGGAGGAGAGCGAGTGTGTAGCATAGTAAGTCAACACTGCTACAGTACTGTATGTTGTTGTTGTAGCATAGTAAGTTAACACTGCTACAGTACTGTATGTTGTTGTTGTAGCATAGTAAGTTAACACTGCTACAGTACTGTATGTTGTTGTTGTAGCATAGTAAGTCAACACTGCTACAGTACTGTATGTTGTTGTTGTAGCATAGTAAGTCAACACTGCTACAGTACTGTATGTTGTTGTTGTAGCATAGTAAGTCAACACTGCTACAGTACTGTATGTTGTTGTAGCATAGTAAGTCAACACTGCTACAGTACTGTATGTTGTTGTTGTAGCATAGTAAGTCAACACTGCTACAGTACTGTATGTTGTTGTTGTAGCATAGTAAGTCAACACTGCTACAGTACTGTATGTTGTTGTTGTAGCATAGTAAGTCAACACTGCTACAGTACTGTATGTTGTTGTTGTAGCATAGTAAGTCAACACTGCTACAGTACTAACCCAAAAAGTTTTTTCCAGGTTTATAGAACAAAAGTTAGGGATAAGATAGGTCCCCTTAAAAATAACTTTGGGCATCTTACTGACAAGGAGAATGATATGTGCTCTATTTTTAATAATTATTTTCTCTCGGTTTTCACACAGGAAGACATTAATAATATCCCAGTAATTAATTTTTACAGAGGCCCAGAAGAAGATAAATTATGTAATATCACAGTCACTAGCGAAATGATTATGAAACAGCTGGACCGACTGAAACAAAATAAATCGCGGGTCCTGATGAGCTTTTGCAAGGGTTCTTAAGGAATGCAAAATGGAACTCTGTGAACCAATATCTAACATTTTAATTTATCTCTTCAAACAGGTGTAGTGTCTGATATGTGGAAGATGGCTAATGTAATTCCTATTTTTAAAGCAGGGGACAAGTCACTACCGTCAAACTACCGCCCAATAAGCCTGACCTCAATTGTAGGCAAATTACTAGAGTCAATTATAGCTGATATTATTAGAAGCCATCTAGATAACCATAATTTGATTAATGATACCCAGCATGGATTACGAGGGGCCGTTCCTGCCTATCTAATTTATTAACCTTCTTTAGTAAAGCTTTTGAGGCTGTTGATCACGATAAAGAATTCGATATTGTTTATTTAGACTTTAGTAAGGCTTTTGATAGAGTACCGCACCAGAGACTGTTAAAGAAAGTGGCAGCTCATGGCATTGGGGGAAAAGTGCTGTCATGGATCGAGTCATGGCTCACCAATAGGAAGCAGAGGTGTGCATAAATGGGGTTAAATCCGAATGGGGACTTGTAACAAGTGGTGTTCCACAGGGATCAGTCTTAGGCCCATTGTTATTTATAATATATATCAATGACCTTGATGAGGGAATTACTAGTGATATGAGCAAATTCGCCGACGACACGAAGATAGGTAGGATAATTGATTCAAACATAGATGTCATAGAACTTCAGGAAGATTTAGACAAACTTAATTCGTGGTCAGAAAAGTGGCAGATGCAGTTCAATGTAGATAAATGCAAGGTTCTGAAGCTCAGGAGTGTCCATAACCCAAGCACTTATAAGTTAAATAACGTAGAACTTAGCCATACAGATTGCGAGAAGGACTTGGGGGTGATGGTAAGCAGCAACCTTAAACCAAGACAGCAATGCCTAAGCGTACGTAATAAGGCAAATAGATTACTGGGATTTATATCAAGAAGTGTTAGCAACAGAAGTCCAGAGGTTATATTACAGCTTTATACATCATTAGTAAGGCCTCACCTAGATTACGCAGCTCAGTTCTGGTCTCCATATTACAGAATGGACATAAATTCGTTAGAAAACATTCAGCGTAGAATGACTAAATTAATACATAGCATTAGAAATCTTCCTTACGAAGAAAGATTGAAGACCCTAAAATTACATTCACTTGTAAGACGTAGAATGAGGGAGACATGATCGAGGTATACAAGTGGAAAATGGGTATTAACAAAGGGGATATAAATAAGGTCTTGAGGATATCTCTCCAAGAGAGAACCCGCAATAATGGATTCAAGTTAGATAAGTTTAGATTTAGAAAGGATATAGGAAAGTATTGGTTTGGAAATAGGGTAGTTGATGAGTGGAACAGTCTGCCTAGTAGGGTTATTGAAGCTAGGACCTTGGGTAGTTTCAAAATTAGGTTGGATAAATTCATGAGTGAGAGGGTTGGATTTGAGTGGGACTCGCGCATGAGTGGGTAGAATTGTCAAAGCTTATTTCTTGGGTAGCTTTGAAAATTGGGTTGAGCAAATATTCTGTTAGTGGGATGGATTGTGAAGGACCTGCCTAGTATGGGCCAACAGGCCTGCTGCAGTGTTCCTCCTTTCTTATGTTCTTATGTTCTTATGTACTGTATGTTGTTGTTGTAGCATAGTAAGTCAACACTGCTACAGTACTGTATGTTGTTGTTGTAGCATAGTAAGTCAACACTGCTACAGTACTGTATGTTGTTGTTGTAGCATAGTAAGTCAACACTGCTACAGTACTGTATGTTGTTGTTGTAGCATAGTAAGTCAACACTGCTACAGTACTGTATGTTGTTGTTGTAGCATAGTAAGTTAACACTGCTACAGTACTGTATGTTGTTGTTGTAGCATAGTAAGTTAACACTGCTACAGTACTGTATGTTGTTGTTGTAGCATAGTAAGTTAACACTGCTACAGTACTGTATGATGTTGTTGTTGTTGTTGTAGCATACTAAGTCAGCACTGCTGCAGTACTCTATGTAGAGCTGTGTCCTGAACTATGTAGAGCTGTGTCCTGAACTATGTAGAGCTGTGTCCTGAACTATGTAGAGCTGTGTCCTGAATTATGTAGAGCTGTGTCCTGAATTATGTAGAGCTGTGTCCTAAGTTATAAACTGTGCCTAGGTTCCTGAATTATGTACAAAAATCCTGAACTGCGCGGAACAAGATCCTGACCTGAGTACAAAATACTCTTGATCGATGTACAATTACGTGTACAACTGGACCGGCAACAATTCACGCCTGTACACGCTGTACTGGTGTTCACATTTACCAACAATTCAAAAACTCTGTATAATTTCATTCTGAAGTGATTTTTACCCCATAAAAAAGCACAATTCCATCAGGACTTAATTTTATGAGCGTTGTGGGAGTCGCGCTCAAAGCTCACCTGATTTATATGCCATAAACATTATAATAATATTTCATTAAACACACACTCAAAATGTCCACAAAATGAACATAATATGTCCACAAAATGTCCACAAAATGAACATAATATGACCACAAAATGTCCACAAAATGAACATAATATGTCCACAAAATGAACATAATATGACAATAAAATGTCCACAAAATGAACATAATATGACCACAAAATCTCCACAAAAATTACATTAAAAAATGCAGACAAAATATAAACAAAAAAGCCAAATAAATGTCAACAAAATGCTCAGAAAATTCTCAGAAAATACCCACACGTTTACAAAATGTCGATTGACTTACATATGGAATACATAGTTGATTAATATTCTATTACACACACACACACACACACACACACGGGACCAGGAGCTGTGACTCGACCCCTGCATATACGCTCGTATATACGCAGTTGTATATACACTCAGGTACACATAAGAGTGTATACACCCACACACGCAACACATATACAACACATATAACACCTACAGTGAGACGTATATAACAGACATCACTAGAGCGTATAAACACGCACACACAAGCCATCAACAGTCATCAACTAATGGAGGAAGCAACAAGCTGTCTTCAATACTGAAAAAAACATCAATACTTTTATGAGACTTATAAAAGACTTGGAAAAGTAGGGGAGAGAAGTCTGCAAAGTTGTTAGGACAGAACAGCAGTTACAGCAGCACCTGCAGCAGCAGCACAACAGCAGCAGCAACAGCTACAGCAGTAATGACAGGAAAAACAACAGTAACTCAGTTGGTTCGTGGTTCGATCCCCGGTACGGGTAGAAACATTAGGACATGTTTTCTTAACACTCTTGCTGTCCTTGTTCACCTAACAGTAAGTAGGTACCTGGGTGTTAGCTGACTGGTGTGGATCGCATCCTGGGGGACAAAATTAACCAAAGTTGAGGTAAATGGTCTGCATAACCAGGAGCTTTCTATATAGTATGTCATTGATGTCAGCTATGGTCTGTATAAGTTGTATCATGTACTTCTAGAAATAAAGATTATAGTATAATCACCAAACCAACTATCACCAGCAACACACGACCCACCACCACCAGCAACACACGACCCACCACCACCAGCAACACACCACCCACCACCAGCAACACACGACCCACCACCACCAGCAACACACGACCCACCACCACCAGCAACACACCACCCACCACCAGCAACACACCACCCACCACCACCAGCAACACACGACCCACCACCACCAGCAACACACGACCCACCATCACCAGCAACACACGACCCACCACCACCACCAGCAACACACGACCCACCACCACCAGCAACACACGACCCACCACCACCACCAGCAACACACCACCCACCACCACCACCAGCAACACACCACCCACCACCACCACCAGCAACACACCACCCACCACCAGCAACACACGACCCACCACCAGCAACACACGACCCACCACCACCAGCAACACTCCAGCAGTTATGAGAGTGGTGGTGGTAGTAGTGTTGAAGGGGTGGTTGGTCAACACACTCTGGGTGACATTAAGTAAATTGTGGTCGTAAAATGTAGTGTTTATAGCCTCTCCTCAAGACTCTGTATTAATACTGTCACTGACACTGCTTATCCAAGATGACAGCACCAGCTGCTGTAAGATTACAGCACTAGCTGCTGTAAGATCACAGCACCAGCTGCTGTAAGATCACAGCACCAGCTACTGCAAAATCACAGCACCAGCTGAATCAAGTTCACAAAATCACATACACACACAACACACACACAAAAAAAAAATACACACACAACAAACACACACACACAGTGTCAGTGATAGGCACATATTAATCAATATTACATTCTGGCAGCAATCAGAGGCAATCAGGGTGAGGACACCAACAACCTGATTGACTTTTCATGGCTTCTATCATACTACGGGAGAGGAGAGAGGAAGAGCCGTTTGGAAATGAGAGAGAGAGAGAGAGAGAGAGAGAGAGAGAGAGAGAGAGAGAGAGAGAGAGAGAGAGGTGAATGGATAAGAGAAACGTGGATGGAATAGAGAGGGAGAGAGAGAGAACACAACACAGCTGTCAATTTCAACTCCAGAAACCCATAATTGCTCCTCAAGACCCCAGCTGTCTCTCTACTTAACAACCTCAAAGTCACTCACACAAGAACCCCATAACCCCCCACCCCCATCACCACCACCAAAAAATGGGTCCATGGGAGGACGCGCTGAAATTGGGTTGGCGAAAATTAAAGCATTTTGACTAAAAATTCATTATTTTACATCCATAATACCAAATCTCTTAGATTTTATTGTACACTTCATACGATTTTAAAAAAAAATACGTGAAATATTAAAATATACAAAAATGTGTTATGTTATTGTCAGTGGGTAACAGCCTGGTTGATCAGACCCTGATCCACCATGAGGCCTGGTCTCAAACCGAGCCGCGGGGGCGTTGACCCCCGAAACCCTCTCCAGGTAAACTCCAGGTGGGTTTAGGTTTGAGGAAGACCTGCCTAGCACGGGCCAGTAGGCCTCCTGCAGTGCTCCTCCCTTGTTATTAATACGTGGTAGTGGAGAGAGAGTGAGGCGGGTGGTCGCAGTAGCAAGGGTGCCCTTATAAGCCAGCTTTCCTCTACCCATCAACTCTTCCTTCTATTCTAGACCATTGCAATATATTTTTTCCAAACTTTATACCATTCACTGACAGGTGGAAATAAAAATTTGCCCTTTTTCGCCCCCCAAAAATAAGTCATAAATAGTGATTTATTTTTTTTCTGTACGGCAATATATTATTTTTTGTTTTGTTTTTACGAACAAAAAAAATCAAGTCGTTTTATATCGCTAAAAAAATTGTCTACGTTATAAAGTTGCGAATTTGTTCAAACAAGTTCGCCGATAATGAAAATTTGATTATAACTGTCGGTGAGTTAGTGTAGTCACGGGGGAGAGCTAAACCAGTAGGGGTCACAGCTACACGGCTCATGTTATAGCGAGGGGGGGGGAGGAGGATGTGCTATATAAGTACAGTACACCATGGTAGTGTTACAGTGACACTGTACACTGTACTCAAGGTGAACCTACCCTAGGTAAACCTACTCAAGGTGAACCTACCCTAGGTAAACCTACCCTAGGTAAACCTACTCAAGGTGAACCTACCCTAGGTGAACCTACCCTAGGTGAACCTACCCTAGGTAAACCTACTCAAGGTGAACCTACCCTAGGTGAACCTACCCTAGGTAAACCTACTCAAGGTGAACCTACCCTAGGTGAACCTACCCTAGGTAAACCTACTCAAGGTGAACCTACCCTAGGTGAACCTACCCTAGGTGAACCTAACTGAACCTGAGCTGAGCTGAGGGTGGTCAAGTCGTCTCATATACTCTGGCCTCTAAGTAATGTCCATAATGATCATTTTCATTCACTTTTAAAACAGAGATGACAGGATATCCCAAGATTTTAACTTTGTCCTAGTGAGTTACACAGACTTGCTGGAGCTACGACTTTGTGACAGTCCTGGTGAGTCCTGCTGAGAGTCCTGCTGAGTCCTGGTGAGAGTCCTGCTGAGTCCTGGTGAGAGTCCTGGTGAGTCCTGTTGAGAGTCCTGGTGAGTCCTGGTGAGAGTCCTGGTGAGTCCTGGTGAGAGTCCTGCTGAGTCTTGGTGAGAGTCCTGGTGAGTCCTGGTGAGAGTCCTGCTGAGTCCTGGTGAGTCCTGGTGAGTCCTGCTGAGAGTCCTGCTGGTCTGGAGAGTCCTGGTGAGTCCTGCTGAGAGTCCTGCTGAGTCTTGGTGAGAGTCCTGGTGAGTCCTGGTGAGAGTCCTGCTGAGTCCTGGTGAGAGTCCTGGTGAGTCCTGGTGAGTCCTGCTGAGAGTCCTGGTGAGAGTCCTGCTGAGTCCTGGTGAGAGTCCTGGTGAGTCCTGGTGAGAGTCCTGGTGAGTCCTGGTGAGAGTCCTGGTGAGTCCTGGTGAGAGTCCTGGTGAGTCCTGGTGAGAGTCCTGCTGAGTCCTGGTGAGAGTCCTGCTGACACTTCTGTTGCATATATTTCTGACTTCAAAAATGCGTCTCCCGTTATGCCGTTGTTCTGTTGAAAATCATTCGATCCTAAAACTTCTCCCGTTAACGCTTCCCACTGTTGAAAGCAGCTCGGCTCGAAAGGCAAAAATAGACATTAACGACATAAAAGGAACATTATTACACAACCTTTCGCTCAAAGTTGACCCGATAAAACTCATTACGAGCGAAACATAGCCCCCCATAATACTGCCTCTATTACCAGAGTCCCGCTGATGCTTCTGCACCAACTCAAACCCCGAGACTAACTCTCCACCCCAAACCTCTGTTCTATGTTAAAAACCCCTAGAATTATGATTTTTTTCCTCTCCATTCCCGGAGGAAAGTTGGCGCAGTGCTGGAAGTCGTTCCAGGCTGATAGTTGGCGCATTTCTTGCTGAAAGGCAGCCAATACCCAGTCCATTTTTACCAGGAGAGGGGTGGGGGGATTTCTTTCTTTTTTTTTTGGGTGGGGTGGGGTGTTCTTTCTATAAATCCGCCCCGACCCACCGCCTCTTTCATCTTGCAAACGACGCATTGAAAAATGTGAATTAGGGATCCCAGATGAACTTTTTCCCCTGTCCCCTACAGCACTGAATCCCTCCATTGCTATCTTCACCACTATCATTGTTATCTCCACCATCATTGCTATCCCCACCACTATCATTGCTATCTCCACCACCTCATGTAATCTCAATAACCAAATGTAATTCTTTGTATCATGTTCAAATAAAAATTATTATTATTATTATTATTATTATTACTATCATTACTATCCCCACCACTATCATTACTATCCCCACCACTATCATTGCTATCCCCACCACTATCATTACTATCCCCACCACTATCATTGCTATCTCCACCACTATCATTGCTATCACCACCACTATCATTACTATCCCCACCACTATCATTGCTATCCCAACCACTATCATTGCTATCCCAACCACTATCATTGCTATCCCAACCACTATCATTGCTATCCCCACCACTATCATTACTATCCCCACCACTATCATTAATATCCCCACCACTATCATTAATATCCCCACCACTATCATTGCTATCTCCACCACTACCATTCAGTATTCTACTGAAGAGTTTTCCCCTAGGATGACTACGAGGGTTCAGTTTTGACCTCTGACTCATCTGTCTTGACTGTGTTCTCTTGACTGTTCTCTTGACCGTGTTCTCAAAACGACAGATCAATCACCTGACATGTATAATCATTTCCAAGTGCTTCCCCCGTTCCTTACGTTCTCTGATACGATCTGCCTGATTAACAGGGGTTATAATTAAGGATAACCCAAGAAAGCCTGGCAATGTGGCTTATTCCAGTTGGGGGCATACAATCGTCTTTCCTGAGATGCGACCCCACAACAGGCAAGTAACGCCTAGGTCAAGGGTACCCAGACTCTTCAACTCATTGATTCCTTCATGAAGTCACTGATATCTGGTTGGTGACTGGTGAGTTTTAGTAGTAAGTCACCACGTTCTTCCAGGTTCACTCTGTTCCGCTGCTTAATTAGAACCGCAATTGGTTTAGAAAGACACGTAAGTAAACACTAGGAGATATTAGAAAACGTTTCGGTCCTGGGACCTTCATCAAGGTCCCAGGACCGAAACGTTTTCTAATAAATACGTCCTATTGTTTTCTAAACCACTGCTAGGTGAACATTGACATTATGTGTAGGAAATGTGTCCATCCATCTCGACTCGCCAGTATATCGAACCCGTTTCGACTGGGTTGTGAACGAAATGATTCATCAAGCAACTCTAGGAAATTCCATACACTATTTCAAGAGTGGGTATGACAGGGCCTGCGAGGCCAGGAACCAGTATATGACGGCCAATTTTTGAGGTTAAGAGGCGAGGCCAGGAGCTGAGTCTCGACTCACCGCAAACACAAATCGGTGAGCACACACACACACACACACACACTACAAGCCTACACACATATAAACATTGCATCTAAACACGCAAAACAGATTCACTGTAGGTCCCATACAGGTCGTCCTACAGGTCGTCCACAGGTCGTCCTCCGGGTCCCCTGCGTCCCCCCCCTCCTCCAGTAGGTCCTTGCTTCCACCTGTTCCCTCATCAGTGCCAGGAGAGGCAGAGAGGAGGCAGCAGCAGCAGGTGTGTGTGATCAATAATGTGATCAAGTACTCATCTCACAGCTGCCTCCAGCCACCCAAACCTGGCAGGTTCTGAGCCTGATGATGGTAACGCCAACTGGCTGGTCTGGAACTTAACGCCAACTGGCTGGTCTAGAACTTAACGCCAACTGGCTAGAGTGCAACCTGACGCCAACTGACTGGTCTGGAACTTGACCCCAACTGACTGGTCTGGAACTTGACGTCAACTGGCTGGTCTGGAACTTGACGTCAACTGGCTGGTCTGGAACTTGACCCCAACTGACTGGTCTGGAACTTGACGTCAACTGGCTAGACTGCAACCTGACACCAACTAATTGGCCTGGAACTTGACGTCAAATGGCTGGTCTGGAACTTGACACCAACTGGCTGGCCTGCAACCTAATGTCAGTTGGCTGGTCTGCACCATGACGCCAACTGGCTGGCCTGGAACTTAACGCCAAATGGCTGGCTTGCAATTTGACGTCAACTGCCTGGCTTGCAATTTGACGTCAACTGGCTGGTCTGGCTCACAAAGAAAAGGAATGTGTATTGTGAAGATCAAGGAAAGGGAAGGACACAAGCCGTGTAACTGTCACAACTCTGCCTCCCTAGATTGACAACATTCTTGCCACGGGTCGAGTCCTTACCATGTGGCGAGTCATCCAAGGTATAATTTAGTAACAAAAATAAAACCTACAAAAACAAAACAACAACAATAATAATAAGCTTCAGTTCTACCAGAACATCTACAAGGTATACAGACCTAGTTGATATCAGTGACATACTACTATATAGAAAGCCCCTTGTTATGCAGAACATTCCGGGCAAATTAGGTCAATTTTATCCCCCAGGATGCGATCCACACCAGTCGACTAACATCCAGGTATACCTATTTTACTGCCAGGTGAACATGGACAGCAGGTGTCTTAAGGAAACACTCCCTAATATTCACACCTGCACCTGGGAAGGAACCATGGACCTCAACATACAAAAAATATCATCACACTATGTAAATATCCAAAATTTGTTAAAAATATTCAAAATTCTGTTAAAAAATCTAAAATCTGTTAAAGATGTCCAAAAATCTGTTAAAATATCCAAAAACCTGTTAAAAATATCCAAAATCTGTTAAAAACGATGATTTTCAGTTCTTCGTCAAGGAAGAAAACGGAGAGCGTCTGTTGTTCGTAGGGAAAGTTAGTGGAAAACTTGTTTTTTCGTGAGGGAAGAGTAAACAGAAATTTCTTTTGTTAGCTGGGGAAAAACAGGATATTCTGTTATTTGTGAAGGAAGAAAACGAACATTTCTCTATTGTTTTGAAGTAAAGATAACAGTTTATTCTTAATAGAGGAAAGAAAATGGAGTTTCAGTTCTTCATGTGGGAGGAAGAAAACGGGAGGGGAAGAAAACGGAAGGGGAAGAAAACGGAGGGGAAGAAAACGGAGGGGAAGAAAACGGAGGGGAAGAAAACGGAAGGGGAAGAAAACAGAGGGGGAAGAAAACGGAAGGGGAAGAAAACGGAAGGGGAGAAAAACGGAAGGGAAAGAAAACGGAAGATTTCTGTTATTTGTATCTGGGGAAAAAATAAAGTTCTACCAGAGGAATAAATTACGTTTCCAGCAGTCGTTCACAGGCGGGAATAATATAATTTCTTCCCGAAGCTCGTAGGGGAAAAAATTGTCAAAAATATGGGGAATTTCTTTTCCAACCGTTTACGGGAAGTAATGGGTAAATGAATGTATATAAACGTTTGATATTTTAGTACTGTCTTTTGCTGAATGATCTGAGGCAGGATAACAGCTCTCAGCTTGTAACTGAGATAAGGTAGGATAACAGCTCTCAGCTTGTAACTGAGATAAGGTAGGATAACAGCTCTCAGCTTGTAACTGAGATAAGGCAGGATAACAGCTATCAGCTTGTAACTGAGATAAGGCAAGATAACAGCTCTCAGCTTGTAACTGAGATAAGGCAGGATAACAGCTCTCAGCTTGTAACTGAGATAAGGTAGGATAACAGCTCTCAGCTTGTAACTGAGATAAGGCAGGATAACAGCTATCAGCTTGTAACTGAGATAAGGCAAGATAACAGCTCTCAGCTTGTAACTGAGATAAGGTAAGATAACAGCTCTCAGCTTGTAACTGAGATAAGGTAAGATAACAGCTCTCAGCTTGTAACTGAGATAAGGTAAGATAACAGCTCTCAGCTTGTAACTGAGATAAGGTAAGATAACAGCTCTCAGCTTGTAACTGAGATAAGGCAGGATAACAGCTCTCAGCTTGTAACTGAGATAAGGTAAGATAACAGCTCTCAGCTTGTAACTGAGATAAGGTAAGATAACAGCTCTCAGCTTGTAACTGAGATAAGGCAAGATAACAGCTCTCAGCTTGTAACTGAGATAAGGCAAGATAACAGCTCTCAGCTTGTAACTGAGATAAGGCAGGATAACAGCTCTCAGCTTGTAACTGAGATAAGGCAGGATAACAGCTCTCAGCTTGTAACTGAGATAAGGTAGGATAACAGCTCTCAGCTTGTAACTGAGATAAGGCAAGATAACAGCTCTCAGCTTGTAACTGAGATAAGGTAGGATAACAGCTCTCAGCTTGTAACTGAGATAAGGCAAGATAACAGCTCTCAGCTTGTAACTGAGATAAGGCAAGATAACAGCTCTCAGCTTGTAACTGAGATAAGGCAGGATAACAGCTCTCAGCTTGTAACTGAGATAAGGCAAGATAACAGCTCTCAGCTTGTAACTGAGATAAGGCAGGATAACAGCTCTCAGCTTGTAACTGAGATAAGGTAGGATAACAGCTCTCAGCTTGTTACTGAGATAAGGCAAGATAACAGCTCTCAGCTTGTAACTGAGATAAGGTAGGATAACAGCTCTCAGCTTGTAACTGAGATAAGGCAAGATAACAGCTCTCAGCTTGTAACTGAGATAAGGCAGGATAACAGCTCTCAGCTTGTAACTGAGATAAGGCAGGATAACAGCTCTCAGCTTGTAACTGAGATAAGGCAAGATAACAGCTCTCAGCTTGTAACTGAGATAAGGCAAGATAACAGCTCTCAGCTTGTAACTGAGATAAGGTAGGATAACAGCTCTCAGCTTGTAACTGAGATAAGGCAAGATAACAGCTCTCAGCTTGTAACTGAGATAAGGCAGGATAACAGCTCTCAGCTTGTAACTGAGATAAGGCAAGATAACAGCTCTCAGCTTGTAACTGAGATAAGGCAAGATAACAGCTCTCAGCTTGTAACTGAGATAAGGCAAGATAACAGCTCTCAGCTTGTAACTGAGATAAGGCAAGATAACAGCTCTCAGCTTGTAACTGAGATAAGGTAGGATAACAGCTCTCAGCTTGTAACTGAGATAAGGTAGGATAACAGCTCTCAGCTTGTAACTGAGATAAGGCAGGATAACAGCTCTCAGCTTGTAACTGAGATAAGGTAGGATAACAGCTCTCAGCTTGTAACTGAGATAAGGCAGGATAACAGCTCTCAGCTTGTAACTGAGATAAGGCAGGATAACAGCTCTCAGCTTGTAACTGAGATAAGGTAGGATAACAGCTCTCAGCTTGTAACTGAGATAATGTAAGATAACAGCTCTCAGCTTGTAACTGAGATAAGGTAGGATAACAGCTCTTGGTAGGTTATATACACTGAGATGACAGAACCAACTACCGAGTACCGTCATAGAAGCTAAGACGTTGTGTATTTTTAAAAATGTTAAGTAAAAGGACACAAATGCAACTAATGTGACATTTTATTGTGGCAACGTTTCGCTCTCCAGGAGCTTTCTCAAGCTCCTGGAGATAAAATGTCACATTAGTTGCATTTGTGTCCTTTTACTTAACATATTGTCGGTAATTCTACCAATATTATTACAGTTTTAAAAATAGGTGGGTGTGAGTTGGACCTGACTAGCCAGTGCTAATAAGTGATGTGACCTGACCTGACTAGGTGGGTTACTGGTTTAAGTCAGGTGACTTGGACCTGCCTCGCATGGGCCAGTAGGCCTCCTTCTTTCGTATGTTCTTATGTAATCTTTGTACATATACATATGAGAAGCAACCTTAATACCTCGTCTTGTCGACAGCTTTTTAAACCCAATAAACCAACCCTAGTTCAGTAGGCATAGAAGCAGACTTTCTTTTCGGAATTATCGTAGATAATTTACACATGTTATGAGGAGTGATAATTGTAATTAGGTGTACCTGTACTTAAATATACTTAGACCCCCAGCGGTGGACAACGCGGAATTAAGTTTATTATGGCACAGGTACATATAAGCACAATTATCATAGTGTAAATTACCTAGGATAACCGAAAAGTACTTCTGCATGCACACCAAAATGTCAATCATCTCTACACATTGTATCACGCTGAAATAAAGATTATTGACGGTGCCACGTGGCCTGGTGGCTAAAGGTCTCGCTTCACACGGGTCCGGGTTCGATTCCCGGCGAAGGGGGAGGAAACATTGGACGTGTTTCTTTACACCGGTTGTCTATGTTCACCCATCAGTAAAATGGGTACCTGGGTGTTAGTCGACTGGTGTGGGTTGCATCCTGGGACAAAACTGACCTAATCTGCCCGAAATGCTCTGCATAACAAGCGGCTTTATATATAGTAGTGTGTCATTGATGTCAGCTAGGCCTCTATACCTTGTACATGTACTTGTAGAAATAAAGATGTTATTATTATTACTACGACTACTAGTAGTATTGGGCCTGGGTGAGGCAGGCAAAGTACAACCTTCACACACTCAATCAACACTTGTTACCTATTTCGTAAATGACCTGACAAGTATCGTATGAGAGGGGGAGAGAGAGAGGGAAAGGGAGGAAAAAAAGATGAAAGGGACGCCCAAAAAAAGTGAGTATCCCGTCTCGAGCAAAGAGTGATCCGTTTTCTTTGGTTCTCGATCGTTTAAGTTTGTTTATAACCCGAAAGCTGCCTACCGCAGCTCATTTACAAGATGAGAGCTGCCTACCTCGACTCATTTACAAGAAATGAGTTATTATGATGCTTCTAATTCCTACAACGTAAATCAAATTACTAGTATGCTGTATATGCATTGAAAAGTGTATATACATTGAGATATACACATCTCGATATATATATATATATATATATATATATATATATATATATCCTTGATAATGTGAGCAGTCACGAAAGCGCTTGGAATTCTTCTATTTTTCATAGTGGTTGTCTTGCATATTTTAATATCACCTGTTTACTGTGATCTTTTGCATATATATATATATATATATATATATATATATATATATATATATATATATATATATATATATCAATGCACCACGCAGAATCAAGCGGGTATATACAGAGAAATATCGCAGTCAGCAGGACTCGATACTGCTACTGAGACGGTCCAAATTCCCAGGCAGCGCTCTTATCCACTCAACCACGAATGCCACATAAGCTGAGTTACCTGGTTCACAATCCATGTTTCTTTCCCAGCCTGGGCAAGTCAGTGATATATATATATATATATATATATATATATATATATATATATATATATATATATATATATATATATATATATATATATCTTCTTTCAACACGTCGGCCGCCTTCCACCGAGGCAGGTGGCCCAAAAGGAAAACGAAAGTTTCTCCTTTTACATTTAGTAATATACAGGAGAAGGGGTTACTAGCCCTTGCTCCCGGCATTTTAGTCGCCTCTTACGACACGCATGGCTTACGGAGGAAGAATTCTGTTCCACTTCCCCATGGATATATATATATATATATATATATATATATATATATATATATATATATATATATATATATATATATATATATATATATATATATATATACACATGTATGTATATATATATATATATATATATATATATATATATATACATACACATGTATGTATATATATATATATATATATATATATATATATATATATATATATATATATATATATATTATATATATATCGATAGGTATATATCTCAATGTATATACACTTTTCAATGCATGTACAGTATACTAGTAATTTGATTTACGTTGTAGGAATTTTTTATTTATTAACACATCGGCCGACTCCCACCAAGGCAGGGTGGCCCGAAAAAGAAAAACTTTCATCATCATTCACTCCATCACTGTCTTGCCAGAAGGGTGCTTTACACTACAGTTATAAACTGCAACATTTACACCCTCCTTCAGAGTGCCGGCACTGTACTTCCCATCTCCAGAACTCAAGTCCGGCCTGCCGGTTTCCCTGAATCCCTTCATAAATGTTACTTTGCTCACACTCCAACAGCACGTCAAGTATTAAAACCATATGCCTCCATTCACTCCTATCAAATACGCTCACACATGCTTGCTGGAAATCCAAGCCCTCGCACACAAACTTCCTTTACCCCTCCCTCCAACCTTTCCTAGGCCGACCCCTACCCCGCCTTCCTCCACTACAGATTTATACACTCTCGAAGTCACTCTGTCTCGTTCCATTCTCTCTACATGTCCAAACCACCTCAACAACCCTCCTCAGCTCTCTGGACAATCGTTTTGTAATCCCGCACCTCCTCCTAATTTCCAAACTCCGAATTCTCTGCATTATATTCACACCACACATTGACCTCAGACATGACATCTCCACTGCCTCCAGCCTTCTCCTCGTTGCAACATTCATCACCCATGCTTCACACCCATATAAGAGCGTTGGTATAACTATACTCTCATACATTCCCCTCTTTACTTCCATGGACAAGGTTCTTTGTCTCCACAGACTCCGAAGTGCTCCACTCACCCTTTTCCCCTCATCAATTCTATGATTCACCTCATCCTTCATAGACCCATCCGCCGACATGTCCACTCCCAAATATCTGAATACATTCACCTCTTCCATACTCTCTCCCTCCAATCTGATATCCAATCTTTCGTCACCTATTCTTTTTGTTATCCTCAGCTAGGAATTAGAAGCATCATAATAACTCTGCTTGTAAATGAGTCGAGATAGGCAGCTCTCAGCTTGTAAATGAGTCGAGATAGGCAGCTCTCAGCTTGTAAATGAGTCGAGATAGGCAACTCTCAGCTTGTAAATGAGTCGAGATAGGCAACTCTCAGCTTGTAAATGAGTCGAGATAGGCAACTCTCAGCTTGTAAATGAGTCGAGGTAGGCAGCTCTCAGCTTGTAAATGAGTCGAGGTAGGCAGCTCTCAGCTTGTAAATGAGCTGCGGTAGGCAGCTTTCGGGTTATAAAATAAGCTGAGGTATGATACAGTCCACAGGTCACAAACTGAACGGTTAGACACAGGAACCTTCCAAGCAGTCGAGGTAAACAAACTTAAACGATCGAGAACCAAAGAAAAGAGTTAGAGTTAAGAGTTAGACTCAAGAGTTCGATTACAAGAGTTACACTTAAAAAAAAGAGAACCACACCCAATCGCTTCAAGAGTTGTAATTCACCAATATACATAAGGAGTGAGGGCAGGTGTTGGCACCTGTATAGCACATTTGTCAACACTGATGATACAATGTAGTGTGGATACAGTTGGTTCTGTTGTGAAGATGAGTAAAAAATAAGAAGAGACAATAACAGGACCCCCAGGTGTTGGTGGTAGTTGTGGTGGTGGTAGTGGTAGTGGTGGTGGTGGTGGTAGTTGTGGTGGATTGAGTGATTGTGGTGGCAGTGGTGGTGGTATTGATGGTGGTAGTAGCGGCAGTAGTCACAGAGAAGGCTTACAACAGGGTAGGTAGGGAGAGAGAGAGAGAGAGAGAGAGAGAGAGAGAGAGAGAGAGAGAGAGAGAGAGAGAGAGGTACTTACCAAGAGGCTAAAATTCTACTTTAATTAGACAGTCCAGAATAGCGATGCTGAGGTACTGGTGGTGACCACCTGTTAAAGTTGAAGTTGTGGTGTAGTTGACGATGGTGGTGGTGGTTGACGATGGTGGTGGTGGTTGACGATGGTGGTGGTGGATGACGATGGTAGTGGGTGGTGGTTGGTGATGGTGGTGGTTGACGATGGTGGTGGTGGATGGTGGTGGTTGACGATGGTGGTGGTTGATGACGGTGGTGGTTGATGATGGTGGTGGTGGATGACGATGGTGGTGGATGACGATGGTGGTGGTTGACGATGGTGGTGGTGGTTGTTAACGACGGTAGTGGTGTTGGTTTGTGGGTAGCAGTGGTGGTGCTAGAGGCGGTGGTGATTGGATTTTTGGAGGTGGTGGTGGTACCTGTGATGGTGGATTATGGTGGTTCTGGTGGGTTATGGTGGTACTGGTGGTGATGGTGGGTTATGGTGGTAATGGTGGTGATGATGGGTTATGGTGGTGACGGTGGGTTATGGTGGTGACGGTGGGTTATGGTGGTGATGGGTTATGGTGGTGATGATGGGTAATGGTGGTGATGGAAGGAAGAGTGATGGGAGAGGGTTCAAGAGCTGACCTGAACTTCAGAACCTTTAGAGAGGAGAAAGAGGAGAGACAAGAGGAAGACAACAGCAGATTAAGGAGGATGAGAGGATGGAGGAAGAGAAGGAACAAGAAGAGGAGGAGGAAGAGGAGTAAGAAGACAATCTTTGAAGAAAACGGAAGTCGATTGAAGAAAACGGGCATTCATGAAGAAAATGGGCCTGGAGGGAAGAAAATATGGGTAGCAGAAACTGGGCCAAGAGGGAGGAAAATATGGGTGGAAGAAAATGGGCCTGGAGGGAAGAAAATATGGGTAGCAGAAACTGGGCCAAGAGGGAGGAAAATATGGGTGGAAGAAAATGGGCCTGGAGGGAAGAAAATAAGGGTGGAGGGAAGAAAATGGGCCTGGAGGGAAGAAAATAAGGGTGGAGGGAAGAAAATGGGCCTGGAGGGAAGAAAATATGGGTAGAGGGAAGAAAATGGGCCTGGAAGGAAGACGAGTGACCAGCGAACTGTCACTTTCACGTTTCTGACTGGACCAGCTGACTGGACCAGCTGACTGGAGGATGACAGTCATTAAAAACTCGTCATGGTTGTCACCAGGGTAAGATATCACCAGGAAAATCTATTTTCTGGGTGATAATCTGGATGTCTCGGGAGATTTGTTAGGGAGAGATGGAGGCTGGTGATAGGGAGAGAGGGAGGGGATAGGGAGCCAGGAAGATGCCAGGGAGGGAGATAATAGGCAGATGATAGGGAGGCAGGAAGATGATAGGGAGCCAGGAAGATGATAGGGAACGAGGAAGATGATAGGGAGGGAGGGAAATGATAGGAAGAGAGGAAGATGTTAGAGAACGAGGAAGATGACAGGGAGGGAGGGAGATGATAGGGAGGGAGGAAGATGTTAGAGAACGAAGAAGATGATAGGGAGGGAGATGATAGGAAGCGAGGAAAATGGAGGTCCAAAATAGGGAGGGATACTGGCCAGCTTACGATCTACCAAAAACTGCTCTGCGATATACTGGTAGATCGTGATGGACGCTGCAGTGATCCCTGTACTTCTATCCCTCTCTCATGAGAGGGATAGAAGCTGTAGTATCTCCCAGTCCCCCAACTCATATCCCCCTCAGCCCTCCCCATGTCCCCTCCACCTCCCTGTCCTCCCCAACACCTAATAATTGTTGAGTACTGACAACATCCATCTTCATCCTTCAACCTCCTTTCCCCTCACTGCCTCAAGATGGGGTGAATAGGTACTCCCAGCTGCTCATATACACCCCACCTTCCCAACACACCCCACCCTGGGGTACTGTACGTACACACACACACACACCCACATACACATAGAGGCGGGGCCAGGAGCTAAGTTTCGGCCCCTGCAACCACAATTAGGTGAGTACACACACACTCTCTCTCTCTCACACACACACACTCTCACACACACTATCTCACACACAAACCCACACTCATATAGTTACTCACACCCACCCACACGCATGCATATACTACAGGCCTAGTGTCTAATCGACTTGTGCCTAGGACAAAATGGTAACACACACACACACACACACACACACACACTCATACATACACAAACACATACACAGACACACACACACACACACACACACACCAGCTTGGGTTCCAGTTTGGAACCCACACCTAGCCAAGCATGTGAAGAAGCTCGAGAAAGTGCAAAGGTTTGCAACAAGACTAGTCCCGGAGCTAAGGGGTATGTCCTACGAGGGGAGGTTAAGGGAAATCGACCTGACGACACTGGAGGACAGGAGAGATAGGGGAGACATGATAACAACATATAAGATACTGAGAGGAATTGACAAAGTGGACAGAGACAGAATGTTCCAGAGATGGGACACAACAACAAGGGGACACAGATGGAAGTTGAAGACTCAGATGAATCACAGAGATGTTAGGAAGTATTTCTTCAGTCACAGAGTTGTCGGGAAGTGGAATAGTTTAGGAAGCGATGTAGTGGAGGCAGGCTCTATACATAGCTTTAAGCAGAGGTATGATAAAGCTCATGGCGCAGGGAGAGTGACCCAGTAGCGGCCAGTGAAGAGGCGGGGCCAGGAGCTTTGACTCGACCCCTGCAACCACAACTAGGTGAGTACAACTAGGTGAGTACACACTCACTACACACATACACATTGACACACACACACACACACACACACACACACACACATACACACATATACAACAGGCCTAGTGTCTAATCGACATGTGCCTAGGACAAAATGGTAACTAACAGAGGACAGGACCAGGGAAAGATATGATAACGACGTACAAAATACTGAGAGGAATTGACAAAATGAAGATGGACAGAATGTTTCAGAGGCGAAAAATAGGAACAAGAGAACACAACTGGAACAATCTAGAGAGTGAAGTAGTAGAGACGGGATCCATACACATCTTTAAGAAGAGGTATGGCAAGGCTCTTGAAGCCGGAAGAGAGTGGACCTAGTAGCGGCCAGCGTAGGGGACGGGGCCAGGAGCTGTGAACTGACCCCTGCAACCACATATAGGTAAGTACATGAACGTGATTTACACGCACATTGACTCTTGGACTCTAGGAAAATCTAAATAATGCATGTAAGATCACTATCAAGATACGGAGTATCAAGTCTGCACCACCCCTGGATGGCCCACACGGATTTAGCACTTCTCACAAGGTACAGCAACATCAAGGCTCAATGACACGTCTCAAGACAATCATCTGGGGCCATAAATCTTCTGAAATGAAAGACGTTCAAAGACGAGAGGCGAGAATACCAGCCAAGATGATTACCTGCTGCCCCTCCCCTCTACACACTGCCATTCACACCCTTTCCTCACTGCCTCCACCATACTGCCTCTCCCACACTGCCTCCACCATACTGCCTCTCCCACACTGCCTCCACCATACTGCCTCTCCCACACTGCCTCCACCATACTGCCTCTCCCACACTGCCTCCACCATACTGCCTCTCCCACACTGCCTCCACCATACTGCCTCTCCCACACTGCCTCCACCATACTGCCTCTCCCACACTGCCTCCACCATACTGCCTCTCCCACACTGCCTCCACCATACTGCCTCTCCCACACTGCCTCCACCATACTGCTTCTTTCACACAAAGACATGATATTTAACCATAAATTGTAAAATCTGAAAACGAGATAAATAAATAGTTCCCCATGATAATAATAATAATAATTTAGTTATATAAATATTGAATATTATATTGCTGTTTAAGTTGCCAGTTACCACTTAATGTAATCAAGTGTTTCCAAGTGCTCAGCTAACCATCGTATTTAAAGACTATCTCTTTTTCCCTCACGTATTTCAAAGTAACCCCTTCATTACCTAAGGTATTTCAAAGCTTCCATTCCCCATTTCATTGCATATTTCAAAGCCCCTTTCTCATTTCCGCTCGCATGTCGAAGTTCTCCCTATTTCTCATCTTATTTAGAAGCCCTTACCCATTTCTTTGCTTATTTCAATGCCTTTCCCTATTTCTCCGGGTATTTCGAAGTCCCCATTTTCATTTCCTGCCATACATCACCATCACCCCCATTCTCCAGCTTCATACCGTGCCCCATTACCTTCAAGTTGGCCTACACTCCCCATTAACGTGTAGGAAAGAAGGGATAAACTTATCAACTTGGAAGGTCATCAGGGCTGGTAAGGTCGATGAAAGGTGTCTCTTCTGCCAGGGTGGGGAAGGTAAGACTTATTAATTAAGGGAGGAGGAGGTGGGGGAAGAGAGATGTGGAGGGAGGAGAGAGAGAGAGAGAGAGAGAGAGAGAGAGAGAGAGAGAGAGAGAGAGAGAGAGAGAGAGAGAGAGAGAGAGAGAGAGGTGGAGCTGTCAGAGTACTTGAAAGTTCACACAGACGCTATCTACTGAGCTGTCAGAGTACTTGGAAGTCCACACAGACGCTATCTACTTAGAACTATGTACTTCTACCTAGATTAAGGACTATTAGGGTAGGAGAAGCTGTTTTGGAGAAGTGGAGGTGGGGAGGAAGCCAATGATGTGTGGAGGGGGAGACACTGTTGGGGAGAAGTGGGGGTAGAGGTGGGGAGAGAGTTACGGTTTATGAACATAAGAACATAAGAAAGGAGGAACACTGCAGCAGGCCTGTTGGCCCATACTAGGCAGGTCCTTCACAATCCGTCCCACTAACAGAATATTTGCTCAACCCAATTTTCAATGCTACCCAAGAAATAATCTTTGACAATTCTACCCACTCATGCGCGAGTCCCACTCAAATCCAACCCCTCTCACTCATGAATTTATCCAACCTAAATTTGAAACTACCCAAGGTCCTAGCTTCAATAACCCTACTAGGCAGACTGTTCCACTCATCAACTACCCTATTTCCAAACCAATACTTTCCTATATCCTTTCTAAATCTAAACTTATCTAACTTGAATCCATTATTGCGGGTTCTCTCTTGGAGAGATATCCTCAAGACCTTATTTATATCCCCTTTGTTAATACCCATTTTCCACTTGTATACCTCGATCATGTCTCCCTCATTCTACGTCTTACAAGTGAATGTAATTTTAGGGTCTTCAATCTTTCTTCGTAAGGAAGATTTCTAATGCTATGTATTAATTTAGTCATTCTACGCTGAATGTTTTCTAACGAATTTATGTCCATTCTGTAATATGGAGACCAGAACTGAGCTGCGTAATCTAGGTGAGGCCTTACTAATGATGTATAAAGCTGTAATATAACCTCTGGACTTCTGTTGCTAACACTTCTTGATATAAATCCCAGTAATCTATTTGCCTTATTACGTACGCTTAGGCATTGCTGTCTTGGTTTAAGGTTGCTGCTTACCATCACCCCCAAGTCCTTCTCGCAATCTGTATGGCTAAGTTCTACGTTATTTAACTTATAAGTGCTTGGGTTATGGACACTCCCGAGCTTCAGAACCTTGCATTTATCTACATTGAACTGCATCTGCCACTTTTCTGACCACGAATTAAGTTTGTCTAAATCTTCCTGAAGTTCTATGACATCTATGTTTGAATCAATTATCCTACCTATCTTCGTGTCGTCGGCGAATTTGCTCATATCACTAGTAATTCCCTCATCAAGGTCATTGATATATATTATAAATAACAATGGGCCTAAGACTGATCCCTGTGGAACACCACTTGTTACAGAACAGAGGCGGCCCACTGCCTATCCTTACCTACACTCATCTGTTTCTCTCTATGGGGGTCGAATCTCGGCTCCTAGCAGAGCCTTCCAGCTAATCACGAAAGGTCACACACTATACCTGGCCTCATGGGTCAGCAACAGTGTGGCTAGTATGAGGAACCAGTATGAGGCACAGCACTAGTCCCACACTTGTGGGTCATTACTTTTCACGTTCAGTGACCTGTCTTGGACACCTGTCTTTACTGTACATTACCAACAATACTACTTTTCCTTTCCTGACCGTGATGGATTTTAGCTACATGGTTATTGTCCTCATTTCTTTAAAGATCCTCTTAATAATTAAGTGTAATTATAGTTATTATTATTATTATTATCAAACATATGGCCAATTTTCTCAATGTTTTTCTCCGATTCTTTCTCAGCACTTGATACCCTGCTGGGGGTATTGTATCCGATATAATCTTTGTTACATTCATCTCTGTGATAGCTATTATGTCGGGTACTTTATCTTCTACTCTATCTTTTATTTCACTACTTTCGTGATTCCTCTGATGTATCAGACTGTGATCTGGCTTTTTCTTATGTCGTCTTGTATTGTTATGTGCTGGATCGATGCCTCTTAACTATGGTATTGAGGGAGTGGGAGGTAAGTGGGTTTCTGGTCCATTTAGGGATGTACTGAGGGTGGGTGAGTAGGGCTGAGGGTGGGTGAGGGGGGTGGAGGCTGTTGTTTCACCAGCAGAATACACTACCAGCAATAGAATTACAATGCGACAACACCAACAACAGAACATCATCACCACCACCACACTCCACCACCACCACTACACACCACCACCACTCTCCACCAGCGCCTCCACCAGCGTCTCCCAGAGCGTAATAACGCCAGACTACGGAGGGATGACTCCTGAATATGTTAATTAAGAGGTTACCAGACCCGCACCTTCAAATGAGAGGAATACCAAGTAGGAATTTCAACCTATCCTGAGTGTGAAAATGTACTAAACTTTCTACAGTGACTGTAGAAGCCTGCGTCCTACAGTGACTGTAGAAGCCTGCAAGTGTCCTACAGAGAATGTAGAAGCCTGCAAGTATCCTACAGTGACTGTAGAGGCCTGCAAGTGTCCTACAGTGACTGTAGAGGCCTGCAAGTGTCCTACAGTGACTGTAGAAGCCTGCAAGTGTCCTACAGGGAATGTAGAAGCCTGCAAGTATCCTACAGTGACTGTAGAGGCCTGCAAGTGTCCTACAGTGACTGTAGAGGCCTGCAAGTGTCCTACAGTGACTGTAGAAGTCTGCAAGTGTCCTACAGGGAATGTAGAAGCCTGCAAGTATCCTACAGTGACTGTAGAGGCCTGCAAGTGTCCTACAGTGACTGTAGAGGCCTGCAAGTGTCCTACAGTGACTGTAGAGGCCTGCAAGTGTCCTACAGTGAATGTAGAGGCCTGCAAGTATCGTACAGTGAATATAGAGGCCTGCAAGTGTCCTACAGTGAATGTAGAGGCCTGCAAGTGTCCTACAATGAATGTAGAAACCTGCAGGTCTTCTACAATGACTGTAGAAGCCTGCAGGTGTTCTACGCTCGTCAGGACACACTTGTCCTGTTTCCTGACGGATAAAACACCTGCATGACCGTCATGACAAACACAACAGAAAAACAATAAAACAAGAAATAACGTGCGGAAAAATAAGGGGAAAACAGAAAGAGACGGTAGGGGGGGAAACGGTAACAAACAGTACACGGTAGGGGAAAAAACAGGAAAACATAAGACATGGCTAGGAAACAAAGAAACAGGACAAGGGAAATTCCTGTTGCCTTAACAGAGAAGAGATAAGCTTGACAGTCAAATGACGTACGGATCATCCCCTCTTATTCTCTCTTTCTCTCACACACACACTGTCTCTTTCTCTCTCACACACACTGTCTGTCTCTCACTCTTTCCAGTTACTTTCCTACCTTCATTTTCCTGTTAAAACAAGCGCCAGTTACTTTCCTTCCTTCATTTTCCTGTTAAAACAAGCGCCAGTTACTTTCCTTCCTTCATTTTCCTGTTAAAACAAGCGCCAGTTACTTTCCTTCCTTCATTTTCCTGTTAAAACAAGCGCCAATTACTTTCCTACCTTCATTTTCCTGTTAAAACAAGCGCCAGTTACTTTCCTACCGTCATTTTCCGTGTAAAACAAGACACGCTACTTCTCAACTACCATCATTTTCCTGTTAAAACAACGCCAGTTACGTTTCCTAAAACTGACCTGATGAAACAACCAAACTTTCCTACAAGACAATTCATTTTCCGTTAAAACAGAGACGCAGTTATCTTTCACTACCTGTCATATCTAGCAAACAACCTAGTTACTGTTCCTAGTGAGATGTTGCTGGAATACAGGACCAGTTACTTTCACAGTCACTGTCATTTTCCTGTTAAACAAGTCGCCAGTTACTTTCCTACCTTCATTTTCCTGTTAAAACAAGCGCCGTTACTTTCCACTTCATTTTCCGGTTAAAACAAGCGCAGTTACTTTCCTACGATTTCCTGAAAACAAGGCAGTTACTTTCCTACGTCATTTCCTGTTGAAACAAGCGCCAGTTACTTTCCTACCTTCATTTTCCTGTTAAAACAAGCGCCAGTTACTTTCCTACCGTCATTTTCCGATGATAAAAACATCGCCAGACAACGCCACGAAGCTTCCAACAATCCCAATCGATTTTCTTTATAAAAATAAGAGAACGTCTGTCAAGGACAAAATGGACAATATGAGAAATCAGGAAAACTCTTCCAAGAGGACAATTTTTATCAACAAAGAATCTCAGTATTTTTTGGGACTGACTGTCACCAGGTGAAGGAATATCTTATGTTGATTCTAAGATTCTCAGTGAGAGACTGTAGATGCTGGATCAGCAGGGAAGCACAGTTGGATCAGCAGGGATGTACAGCTGGATCAGCAGGGATGTCAAGTTGGATCAGCAGGGATGTACTGCTGGATCAGCAGGGATGTACAACTGGATCAGCAGGGATGTACAACTGGATCAGCAGGGATGTACTGCTGGATCAGCAGGGATGTACAACTGGATCAGCAGGGATGTACAACTGGATCAGCAGGGATGTACTGCTGGATCAGCAGGGATGTACAACTGGATCAGCAGGGATGTACAACTGGATCAGCAGGGATGTACTGCTGGATCAGCAGGGATGTACAACTGGATCAGCAGGGATGTACAACTGGATCAGCAGGGATGTACTGCTGGATCAGCAGGGATGTACAACTGGATCAGCAGGGATGCACAGCTGGATCAGTAGGGATGTACAACTGGATCAGCAGGGATGTACAACTGGATCAGCAGGGATGCACAGCTGGATCAGTAGGGATGTACAACTGATCAGCAGGGATGTACCTGATCAGCAGGGATGACACTGATCAGAGGGGTGTACAACTGGATCAGCAGGGATGCACAGCTGGATCAGTAGGGATGTACAACTGGATCAGCAGGGATGTACTGCTGGATCAGCAGGGATGTACAACTGGATCAGCAGGGATGTACAACTGGATCAGCAGGGATGTACTGCTGGATCAGCAGGGATGTACAACTGGATCAGCAGGGATGTACAACTGGATCAGAGGGATGTACTAAGCTGGATCAGCAGGGATGTACAACTGGATCAGCAGGGATGCACAGCTGGATCAGTAGGGATGTACAACTGGATCAGCAGGGATGTACAACTGGATCAGCAGGGATGCACAGCTGGATCAGTAGGGATGTACAACTGGATCAGCAGGGATGTACAACTGGATCAGCAGGGATGCACAGCTGGATCAGTAGGGATGTACAACTGGATCAGCAGGGATGCACAGCTGGATCAGTAGGGATGTACAACTGGATCAGCAGGGATGTACAACTGGATCAGCAGGGATGCACAGCTGGATCAGTAGGGATGTACAACTGGATCAGCAGGGATGTACAACTGGATCAGCAGGGATGCACAGCTGGATCAGTAGGGATGTACAACTGGATCAGCAGGGATGTACAACTGGATCAGCAGGGATGCACAGCTGGATCAGTAGGGATGTACAACTGGATCAGCAGGGATGTACAACTGGATCAGCAGGGATGCACAGCTGGATCAGTAGGGATGTACAACTGGATCAGCAGGGATGTACAACTGGATCAGTAGGGATGCACAGCTGGATCAGTAGGGATGTACAACTGGATCAGCAGGGATGCACAGCTGGATCAGTAGGGATGTACAACTGGATCAGCAGGGATGTACAACTGGATCAGCAGGGATGCACAGCTCGATCAGTAGGGATGTACAACTGGATCAGCAGGGATGTACAACTGGATCAGCAGGGATGCACAGCTGGATCAGTAGGGATGTACAACTGGATCAGCAGGGATGCACAGCTCGATCAGTAGGGATGTACAACTGGATCAGCAGGGATGTACAACTGGATCAGCAGGGATGCACAGCTGGATCAGTAGGGATGTACAACTGGATCAGCAGGGATGCACAGCTGGATCAGTAGGGATGTACAACTGGATCAGCAGGGATGTACAACTGGATCAGCAGGGATGCACAGCTGGATCAGTAGGGATGTACAACTGGATTAGCAGGGATGTACTGCTGGATCAGCAGGGATGTACAACTGGATCAGCAGGGATGCACAGCTGGATCAGTAGGGATGTACAACTGGATCAGCAGGGATGTACTGCTGGATCAGTAGGGATGTAGAGTTGAATCAATAATGATAAAAAAAAGCCTTCATATAAACACACTTCATATGAGAGAGAGAGAGAGAGAGAGAGAGAGAGGGAGGGGTGAGGGTGTGAGAGAGCCTTCATCTTTCTGAAGTGGGCTGAGAATGAGGGATGAAAAAGAGGAATGAAAGAGAGGGATACCCCCACTCACTCTCTTAACATAGTGGGAATCAAGGAAGAGAGGAATACCCCACTCTCTCCCCTCACAGAGTGGGAACCGAAGAATATCAGGGGGAGAGGGTCATTCAACGCAAGGGGTGGAGACTCGATCCTCCGTCTGGCAACCACGACCCTGTGTCTGACCACTCAGGCTGTTGGTCTTGAAATGTTTTCGAATCCTCTTCAAGAAGTTTGAATAGTCTTCAAGAGGTTCAAATCCTCTTTAAAAGGTTCGAATACTGTTCAAGACGTTCGGATCCTCTTCATGAGGTTCGAATCCTTTTCAAGAGGTTCGAATCTTTCTCAAGAGGTTCGAATCCTCTTTAAGAGGTTCGAATCCTTTTTTAAGAGGCTCAGGTAGTAGAGGTGCAGGAGGGTTCGAAGCCTCCTTGTCGCGCAGTAAACTTCAAAGTGAATATTCTTACTCATGCTTTATTCATATCTGAAATTAAATTTTATATTAAGTGGTAAATTCTATTAAAGATTCAAGTGGGGCGGGGGGGGGGCGGGAAGGGGGATAAGGAAAATGAGGGGAAAAGTAAGTGACGGAAGGTCGGAAATGAACGTTAGAAAGGAGGAATAAAAGAAAATGTGGAGAGAGAGAGAGAGAGAGAGAGACCCTTAAGAATTTGATATATTATTATTATAATTATATTTATTTTTATTATTATTATTATTATTATTATTAATATTTTTACTGATCTTAAATATGATAATAAAGATATTAATAACAATAATTATTATTAGAATCACAACTAAGCGCTAAACCCACAAGGGTCATATAACAACAGCACCAATAATAATACTAACAATAATAATTTCCATTATTATTATTATTATCCATATTTTCATTTTTAATGTTTAATGTATAACTATTTCATTTTCCTAGGCTTTAATTTCATTTTCTTTCATGGTGTTTATTCAGGGTAGACAATTTATATATACAAAAGAATTCGTTCTCTTAAGAACGTCTGATCCATTTCTGTTAAATCTAGTTGAAGAAGTGAACGCAAGGTGGCAGCAGCAGCAGTGTCAACATTATCGCATTAATGGACAGAGAGAATTATATTAGTCTCTAAAGTCAGAGTTACGAGAGTGAGCAAGCACCTCCATCATCACTGTAGGCAATTACCTTTAACTACCGTCATCAACACACTCCACTCGTCAAAACACTCCAGCAAGAGTCCCTCCACTCGTCAATACACTCCAGTAAAAGTTCCTTCACTCGTCAACACACTCCAGCAAGAGTTCCTCCACTCGTCAACACACTCCAGCAAGAGTCCCTCCACTTGTCAAAACACTCCAGCAAGAGTTCCTTCACTCGTCAACACACTCCAGCAAGAGTTCCTCCACTCGTCAACACTCCAGCAAGAGTCCCTCCACTCGTCAATACACTCCAGTAAGAGTTCCTTCACTCGTCAACACACTCCAGCAAGAGTTCCTCCACTCGTCAACACAGTCCAGCAAGAAGAGTTCCTCCACTCGTCAACACAGTCCAGCAAGAGTTTCTTCACTCATCAACACACTCCAGCAAGAGTTCCTTCACTCGTCAACACACTCCAGCAAGAGTTCCTCCACTCGTCAACACACTCCAGCAAGAGTCCCTCCACTCGTCAATACACTCCAGTAAGAGTTCCTTCACTCGTCAACACACTCCAGCAAGAGTTCCTCCACTCGTCAACACAGTCCAGCAAGAAGAGTTCCTCCACTCGTCAACACACTCCAGCAAGAGTTCCTTCACTCGTCAACACACTCCAGCAAAAAGTCCCTCCACTCGTCAACACACTCCAGTAAGAGTTCCTTCACTCGTCAACACACTCCAGCAAAACGTCCCTCCACTCGTCAACACACTCCAGTAAGAGTTCCTCCACTCGTCAACACACTCCAGCAAAAAGTCCCTCCACTCGTCAACACACTCCAGTAAGAGTTCCTTCACTCGTCAACACACTCAAGCAAGAGTTCCTCCACTCGTCAACACAGTCCAGCAAGAGTTCCTCCACTCGTCAACACAGTCCAGCAAGAGTCCCTCCACTCGTCAACACACTCCAGTAAGAGTCCCTCCACTCAGGTTATAGATCATTCAAAGTAACATGTGAGTTCTATATTTTTTCTATATTATTCTAATTACTAGCTAATCATTAGGACCCCAATGGAAATAAGTCACTCTGTCTGACTTTTTGGGATATCCTAGGTTCTCTACACATATGCTGCTATGTATGATAATCTATGTAAATGTATTTGTGTATACCTGAATAAACTTACTTACTTAGCTATTAACTAATACATAAATTTATGAATGTGCCAAAAGTACTGTGTCATCAGCAAACACCAACTGTGATGATTCCATCTTTATACCATATATTTTTTAACGTTCTCAAGGCTCACTGATACCTAACACTGCAACACTGATACCTAACACTATAACATTGATACCTAACACTATAACATTGATACCTAACACTGTAACATTGATACCTAACACTGGAACACTGATACCTAACACTGGAACACTAATACCTTTGACAAGCTCATCTAGCAAGACACTGGACAACCAGGGTCACATCAACAATACTTCTCTAAGAATCGCTTCTTTGAAAACTTCATGTATAAATACAGTGAACTTCTGTGACATCAAACATCCTTCTCAAAGCCAGCAACATCCTCCTTTGTTTCAGTCATAACAAAAACAAAGTTATTGTTCAACATCCCTTTAACACAAACACACACATACAGTGGAGGCAGGATTCATACATAGCTTAAAGAAGAGGTTCGATAAAGCTCACGGAAAAGGGAAGAGATTGGATCTAGTAGCAACTAGCGAAGAGGCGGTGCCAGGAGCTATGAATCGACCCCTGCAATCACAACCTGGTGAGTACACACACACAATCTAACTTCAACATACCATTCTTGCTGTTAATAAGAATTACAGACAGAGAAAACTGGATAACCAGCCTCTCCCTCCCTTCTTTAATCGCATTCTACGACACACGTGGCTAAGGGGAAAGAACACAAACCTCTCCAGGGAAATTAGAAAGGAAACATTACAGGAGTATGCACTATTAAGAAACACACATGAAAGTTACAAGAAGTTACTGAGATACACCTGCCATCTTAAATGTTCACCAGAATTATCAACAGTCCTGCCAGAGTGCAAAACATGTAACAGTCTTCCATTTTCCTCTCATAATAAGACGATTGCTATCTACCAGCTTTCTCTCTCTTTATATATATATATATATATATATATATATATATATATATATATATATATATATATGGTGGAGAAACACAGGGTGAGGCACAGGACAAGCTGGTAATCCTACAAGACAGTTCAATGGGTGCTAATATGACGTAGCTCGCGCCTGAAGGCAGGCCATAAAGGACCTTAAGTACAATGTACCGTAGAGGTGGCTTTGCAGTAAAGTTCAACCCACATGTTGCAGCGGCTGGTAAACAGAGCGTGGATTCGTCTACTCTCAATTGCGATTTAATTCGCGTCCCAACTCGCCACACAAATCTGGAATTAATCAAATCGAGATTCCAAGAATAAATCACAGAGAAAATGTTTGCCTTGGAAGGCTAGTGTTGATTGTATTTTTTTATTCAAACCCTTTCTATAATAAATTAAAAAATGTATATATATATTTTTTTTCGAGAGGTTAATTTGTCTTCTTATTGTGGTAAATGTTTAAGGGATTGCATCCTGTCTTTAAGAGAATCGTATCACGTCTTTAAGAGGATCATCTGGATCTTCTTACTGTGGTAAATGTTTAAGAAAAAGAATTGTATCCTGCATTTAAGAGAAGTAATTGTATTTTGTTTTAAAGGGAAGGGACTGTATATTGTATTTAAGGGAAGGGATTGTACCCTATCTTTAAGGTAAGGAATGATATTTTCTACTTAAAGGAAGAAATCGTATCTTGTCTTCAAAAGGTTCACTGGTCTCTAAATATTTTCGTACAGTTTTTAAAGTAAGGGGATTGAATATTGTCTTAAAGAGGATCGTCTGGTTGGAATTCGTTTTGTCCTGCAATAAAGTTAAGGTGAATACTCTTACTCATGTTTTATGCATATCTGAAGTGAGTTTTTATTTTAGGGGGTCAATTTTATTATAGATTTAAGGTTGAGAGTGGGGAGGGAGGTGATGGAGGGAGGTGATGGAGGTAAAGGAGAAGGTAGAAGGAGGTAAGACATGAGCGAGAAGTTTGAGATGAGTGAGGAGGAAAATGAGGGAAGAGGCTGAACGGGGATAAATGAAGGAAGAGGATAAGATGGAGACGGGAGGAGGAAAGTGAGAAGAATAAGGGTGTATGGAGGCAGAGAAGAGGATGGGAGGGAAGAGGTAGGGGAAAGGAATGAGAGGGAGGAGGAAAAGGAACACAGGAAAAGAGAAGGAGGGAGAAGAGAAGGAAGAAGGGTGAAGAGAGAAAAATATAAAGGAAAAACAAAAAACGTTAACCTCGCACACACACCCACTAGCGAAGAGGCGGGGCCAGGAGCTGTGAATCGACCCCTGCAACCACATATAGGTGAGTACACACACACACATACACATGCGATACGAAAGAAACCAGGATTCAAATATGAGGAGAGTATCTGAAGGAAGAGATAAGTGGATGAAGGAGTGGAGGAAGGAGGGAGTGAAGGAGGGAGGGAGGGAGGAGTGGAAGGAAGGAGGGGGAGTGAAGGTGAGGTGAAGGAGTGGAGGAAGGAGGGGGTGGAGGAGGGGGAGTGGAGGAAGGGGGGGTGAGGAGTGGGGAAGGAGTGGAGTGAAGGAGTGGAGTGAAGGGAGTGGAGGAGGGAGTGGAGGGGAGTGGGGGGGAGTGGAGTGAAGGAGTGGAGGAAGGAGTGGAGTGAAGGAGTGGAGTGGAGTGAAGGAGTGGAGTGAAGGAGTGGAGTGAAGGAGTGGAGTGAAGGAGTGGAGTGAAGGAGTGGAGTGAAGGAGTGGAGTGAAGGAGTGGAGTGAAGGAGTGGAGTGAAGGAGTGGAGTGAAGGAGTGGAGTGGAGGAGTGGAGTGAAGGAGTGGAGTGAAGGAGTGGAGTGAAGGAGTGGAGGAAGGAGTGGAGGAAGGAGTGGAGGAGGAGTGGAGTGAAGGAGGGAGGAAGGAGGAGGAAGGGTGGAGTGGAGGAGTGGAGTGGAGGAGTGGAGTGAAGGAGTGGAGTGAAGGAGTGGAGTGGAGGCTGGCGAAAACTACATACCCAGAGGTTAAAAAGAAAATGGTTAAAAAGCAAAAGAAAAAAGGGAAAAGTGGAAGAGCATGGAAAAAAATATAGAAAGCGAATGAGAGGAGAAAGCAGAGGAGAGAGCAAAGAGCCAGACACGAACACATGAGGGTGAGAGAATCTGAGCGACCATTTGAGAATGAGGAAGCAGCGTGAGCGATATTTGACTTATCTAACAGAGAGCATACAAAGAGTGGCAGTGAACTGACATAACACAGGTTTAGCCTAGCAAAAAACTTCAGTAGTGTAATACACAGCCTGGCGCCTCTACTGCTTCAAAACCATCACAGCTTCGTACCAGCCACTTGCAGACGATAACACAATAAACACCAAAGTCGCCTCAGTAGAAAACAGAAAAATATACAAGCAGATATTAACAAGATCTTCGAATGGGCAATGGATAATGATGGTTAATATTGAGGAAATCCAATTTTTTATATATGGGAAGAATGAAGAACTCCAAAGGAGAAGATACATAAGACAGGAGGACCATGGAACGAAAGGAACATGTAAAAGACTTGGAAATAATAATGTTGGATGCCATGTCATTTAGAGAACACAATAAGGCAAATGTTGAAAAGGCCAGGAAAATGTCAGGGTGAGTAATGAAAAAAAAATATAAACAAGGAAATAACGCGAGTGACTGCACTGTTCAATTCACTTGTGCTTTCAAGTCTAGAATATTGTTCAGTGTTCACAGCTCTGTTCAAGATAGGAGAGAAAGCACAGCTGAAAAATGTACAGAAATCATTTACTGCCCACATAGAGTCAATAAGGCATTTAAACTACTGGGATGCTTCAGAGTACCTGGAAAATAATCTCTAGAGCAGAAAAGAGATACCTGATAATACACACAAGGAAGACACTTGAGGAAAAGGTCTCAAATTAATACACAAATATAACATCTTACTGGAGTGCGAGATATGAGAGGAATTGCAAAAATATAACCAGTGAAAAATAGGGGCACCCTGGATACAATGAGAGAACACTATGTCAACATCCGTGGCCCAAGACTATTCACCCTGCTACCAGCACGTCAGATATATTACTGCAACAAGTGTAGACGTTATCAAGAGTGAACTGGATCACTTGCTTCGCTAAGTGCAAGATCAACCAGGCTGTCGTAGATTTTGGGTCAGTGGGCCGTTAACAGCAACAGCCTGGTTGACCAGGCAATCAACACGTAAGCCTGGCTTTCCAGACTGTACTGCAAGGACAGAAAGAGTCCAAGAAATCAGTCATAAGTTTGTATCACATCATATGGAACACATTATGCTGCCCAATTTATGTGACTCACATCATGTGATTTATGTGATTCACATAAGCTACGCATAAGGTGACCTCACATCATGAGGGCCACATGCGGCCCGCAGGCCACATGTGCACAAAATCTCCACCATTTCAGGTTAGGCATTGTTCAGGCATCGACTGGAAGCCATGACTTAATTAAAGTGAAAAATGTATTTAGTTCACAAAACCCACACCAGAGGCGCTAAGAAAATAATCTTTTGAAGTTTTACCTCAGTACTCAGAGCACCCGCGGCCTGCTGAGTTTTAGGACTGATTCACCATGGGTTTGAATCCCATCTATTCAGTCGTTATTTAGGTGTCGTGTCAATATTTGATGTGAAACCAGTAAGGTGATCATAGGTCTAGGAAACCAGGTAAAGGTGTTAATCGGCATAAAGAAGTCTAGTAAGAGCGGTGTGTTGCAATGTTTAGACTCCCGTCGCAGTCTAGGAGGCGGGATTAGAAGCTAATATTCGACCCTCCGGAAAGAGAACTGGGTGAATACAGTGGCACACAATGCACCTGTTCGGGCGGAAATGCTCACTCGAGGAGTTCTGAGCATTAAAAGGTTTACAGAAGGTAAAGCTTCCCAAAGAAGGAATTAGAACCTGCTGACAAAGTGTTTCTTCAGCCGTAAGAGGGTTCATGTTGAGTCGAAAACTGTGTGTGTCTGTGTACTCACCTATATGTGGGTGTAAGGGTCGATTCATAGCTCCTGAGCCCAGCCTTTTCTCTGGTTGCTACTAGATCCACTCTCTCCCTGGTCCTTATCGTATCTCTTCTTAAAGCTATGTATGGATCCTGCCTCGACTACTTCATTCTGCAGATTGTTCCACTTCCTGACAGCTCTAAGGCTGAAGAAATACTTCCTAACATCCCTATGACTCATCTGAGTTTTCAACTTCCAGTTGTGTTCCCTTGTTGCTGTGTCCCATCTCTGAAACATTTTATCTATTCGCCTTGTCAGTTCCTCTCAGTATTTTATACGTCGTTATCATGTCCTTCCTATCCCTCTCGTCCTCCAGTTTGTGTGTGTGTATGTGTGTGTTGTACCAGCTGTCATTCCCACAACCACTCACATCATTCCCATAACCCTCACATCATTCCAACATCCTCACATCATTTCCACACCCCCTCCCCTCACATCATTTCCACACCCCCTCCCCTCACATCATTCCCACACCCTCACATCATTTCCACACCCCCTCCCCTCACATCATTTCCACACCCCCTTCCCTCACATCATTTCCACACCCCCTCCCCTCACATCATTTCCACACCCCTCCCCTGACATCAGTCCCACACCCTCACATCATTTCCACACCCCCTCCCTTCACATCATTCCCACACCCTCACATCATTTCCACACCCCTCCCCTCACATCATTTCCACACCCCCTCCCTTCACTTCATTCCCACACCCCTCCCCTCACATCATTCCCACACCCTCACATCATTTCCACACCCCCTCCCCTCACATCATGCCTAACGTGACACGCAAATTCTATTCGTCCAATTCTTAATGTTTTGGTATTGATTTTTCAGAAAGAATTCTGACCACGTTCATGCCGCGAGAGCTTTCAGCGCCTGAGATAAACGTTCGGGAGGAAATGTTGAAGGATGGACCGTTCTAAACGTTCAGTAGGGAACGACGGAAGCTTACTCGACGGCAAGGCTCCGTAGGAAACGTTGCAGGATGGCATGGTCGAAATGTTGCAGCGAGAATGCAAAATAATCTGGCGTATGAGGCCATTAAGACACAGCTGAGGTTAACTACCCTCGACACCTCCCTGGCGCGAGGTTAATTATCTTGGCGTCCCAGGTGGTTAATTAGGCTGGCCTCAGGTATTATCCTGCCCTGGCCCGCCCCCAAGGATCCAACCCGAGACCTTCGGTTGTGAACCAAAGCCACTACCATTAAGCTAAAACAGTCAAGTTTACTCCATTTCAACTTTGTGTCCTCCTGTTCTCCTTTTTTCCTCCTCCTCCTGCTCCTTCTTCCTCCTCCTCCTACTCCTTCTTCCTCCTCCTCCTGCTCCTTCTTCCTCCTCCTCCTGCTCCTTCTTCCTCCTCCTCCTGCTCCTTCTTCCTCCTCCTCCTGCTCCTTCTTCCTCCTCCTCCTGCTCCTTCTTCCTCCTCCTCCTGCTCCTTCTTCCTCCTCCTCCTGCTCCTTCTTCCTCCTCCTCCTACTCCTTCTTCCTCCTCCTCCTACTCCTTCTTCCTCCTCCTCCTGCTCCTTCTTCCTCCTCCTCCTACTCCTTCTTCCTCCTCCTCCTACTCCTTCTTCCTCCTCCTCCTGCTCCTTCTTCCTCCTTATCCTCATATAAAAACACGTGTGAACACTTTATCAGCTTACTAGGACGTGAGGGGAGAGAGGAAGAGGGGAGAGAGGAAGAGGGGAGAGAGGAAGAGGGACAGATGCGTCAAACAACGTTCAGATGCGTCAAATAAAGTTTCAGGTGAGTCAAGCAACGTTCAACTGTTTTTTCCACCTCTCGTTCCCCCTCCTCCCAACTCTCGTTCCCCTCCCCCTCTCTCAGCATCCCCTCCTTCTATTCTCCCTCTTCTTCCCCCCTCTCCCTTAACACGTTCCCTTCTTAGCCTCCCCTTCTTCCCCTTAGTTCCCCTCGGGTCAGATTTATTACCCTCGACCAGATTAAGTCCTAGATACCTTCTGAAACTTATGGGATTTAACTCCTGAGAAAGAAAGAGAATCCGTATTAGATGGGTGTTCGAAAGTTGGCAGCGGTGGTGGTGTTCGAAAGTTGGCAGCGGTGGTGGTGTTCGAAAGTTGGCAGCGGTGGTGGTGTTCGAAAGTTGGCAGCGGTGGTGGTGTTCGAAAGTTGGCAGCGGTGGTGGTGTTCGAAAGTTGGCAGCGGTGGTGGTGTTCAGGTGCGCGGTGGTGGTGTTCGAAGTTGGCAGCGGTGGTGGTGTTCGAAAGTTGGCAGCGGTGGTGGTGTTCGAAAGTTGGCAGCGGTGGTGGTGTTCGAAAGTTGGCAGCGGCATCGGTGGTGGTGTTCGAAACTTGGCAGCGACAGCAATGATGATGTTCGAAACTTGGCAACACCAGCAGCAGCAGCAGCAACAGCAGCAGTAGCAGTAGCAACAATAACAGCAGCAGCAACAACAGCAGCAGCAGCAGCAACAACAACAACAGCAGCAGCAGCAGCAGCAACAACAACAACAGCAGCAGCAATAACAGCAGTAGCAACAATAACAGCAGCAACATCAACAACAGCAGCAGCAGCAGCAATAACATCAGCAACAATAACAGCAGCAACAGCAACAACAACAGCAGCAGCAATAACAGCAACAACAGCAGAAGCAATAACAGCAACAACAACAATTGCAACAATAACAGCAACAACAGCAACAGCAATAACAACAACAACAGCAGAAGCAATAACAGCAACAACAGCAGTAGCAGCAACACAAAAATAAAAGCATTTTATTTGTCTTAACAAAGGCAGAAAAGTTTATTTCTTTCCCCTCAGATCCCTCAGAGGAAATTGGGAATTTGTTTTGACCTCAAGTTCCATGTTGGAGGTGAACTATTTATATCACCACCTGTCACTACCATCACCACCTGCTGCCACCAACTCTCATCATTATTATCTGTCATCACCACCTATTACCACTATTTCTCAACACGGCTTTATTACCCTACTGGTCACCACCACCACCTGTCACTACCATCACCTGTCATCACCCCCACCACCACCACCTGTCATTACCATCACCACCTGTCATCACCCCCACCACCACCACCTGTCACTACCATCACCACCTGTCATCACCTCTCACTACCACCACCACCACCACCTATCACTATCATCACCACCTATCACTACCATCACCACCTGTCATCACCCCCACCACCACCACCTGTCACTACCATCACCACCTGTCATCACCTCTCACTACCACCACCACCACCACCTATCACTATCATCACCACCTGTCACTACCATCACCACCTGTCACCACCACCACCACCTGTCAGAGAAACATTAACCTGGTGTGACCTTGTTCAAGGTCAGAGACACATTAACAACTTGTAATATTTTCTGTTATTTGTTGCTGTCCTCACCTTAATGACCTTGTTTGCTCTCTCTCTCTCTCTCTCTCTCTCTCTCCTTCCCATGGATCTCTGTGGGTTCTGAAAATCCTAGAAAGTCTTTGAGTCCCATGACTATTTTGAGGTCTCAGGACTCCCAGAAGGACCTAGCGGTGTAGCTGAGGATAATAGGTACAGTGGGAGGGAACAATCAGAGGATTGAGGCAGGATTGGCAAGGATCACACAGGGGATTTGTTGACAAAACACAATGACAACTACCCCCTGATTGGCTACGACGGCTCCTGCTGTCCTCTGATTGGTCACGACGGCTTTTGCTGTCCCCTGATTGGTCACGACGGCTCCTGCTGTTTCCTACTGTCCCCTGATTGATCACGACAGGACAGTTTCTGTCTCCTACTGACGCCTGATTGGTTCCTAATGCATTATCTGGCAACCTGATTGGCCCCCAGACCTAGGAGGCCTGGTCTGAGACCAGACCGTGGGGAAGATAATCCCCAGAACCACTAACAGATAACAGACAACAGACAACGGATTAAAGTATTTGCAACTGTTGAACAGGTCACGTGCAGCTTTAATGACCATCGTGTAGTCGACAGACTTTAAACTTAATAAATCAACCATCCTTCGACTGATCCAGTGTAATCCTGGAAGATACGGTAATTCTGGTGACTTTGCCTGATTCTCTCAGTAGAATCTTTGTGACTTTGAGGTTTTCAGAACAAGAGAACAATTGTTAACAGAGTGAACTCAATGATCCTGAGAAGGAACGCTTACTAGCAGTGTAGATTCAAAGATCCTGTGAAGGAACGTTTACTAGCATTGTAGATTCAAAGATCCTGTGAAGGAACACTTACTGGCAGTGTAGATTCAAAGATCCTGTGAAGGAACACCTACTGGCAGTGTAGATTCAAAGATCCTGTGAAGGAACACCTACTGGCAGTGTAGATTCAAAGATCCTGTGAAGGAACGCTTACTGGCAGTGTAGATTCAAAGATCCTGTGAAGGAACGCTTACTAGCAGTGTAGATTCAAAGATCCTGTGAAGGAACACTTACTGGCAGTGCAGATTCAAAGATCCTGTGAAGGAACGCTTACTAGCAGTGTAGATTCAAAGATCCTGTGAAGGAACACTTACTGGCAGTGTAGATTCAAAGATCCTGTGAAGGAACACCTACTGGCAATGTAGATTCAAAGATCCTGTGAAGGAACACCTACTGGCAGTGCAGATTCAAAGATCCTGTGAAGGAACGCTTACTAGCAGTGTAGATTCAAAGATCCTGTGAAGGAACACTTACTAGCAGTGCAGATTCAAAGATCCTGTGAAGTAACACTTACTAGCAGTGTAGATTCAATGATCCTGAGAAGGAACGCTTACTAGCAGTGTAGATTCAAAGATCCTGTGAAGGAACACTTACTAGCAGTGTAGATTCAAAGACCCTGTGAAGGAACACTTACTGGCAGTGTAGATTCAAAGATCCTGAGAAAATTCGCTTTTCTATCTCATCTTCACAAATATCTCAGGGTTTAGAGATGAGGCCAAGACGACGTTTCGATCCGCCGTGGACCATCGTCAAGTGTTAAACATGATTGGTTGTATACCCAAGGTAACGAAATGTGTCAATCAAGACACAGGTGTAACACTTCAATAGGTGTTGAGAGAGTGAGAGGGAGAGAGAGAGAGAGAGAGAGAGAGAGAGAGAGAGATAATTCACTAAATCCTGAGAAACTAGTCGTGATACAAACACCTCGCTGTGGGTCATCATCCTTCTTATAGAATACATCAATAATAGTTTGAAGCCAATCTGAAGAAGCATTCTTTAGTTCTTTAGTTACTGAATATAACATTTATTCAATAAAAATTGGCACAGCAGTTGAATGAATGATGGTTAATGTGTTTCGTTTTTTCTAAGGAGGAGAGACAGACGATCGGTGTTAAAAATAACAGAAATCAGAATTGCATGAGGGTACCCTGACGGAGTAAGTATCCCTGATGAAGAAGCAGGTATCCCCTGATAGAGTAGATATCCCCTGATGAAGGAGTAGGTATCGTGGTTGTATTATACCTGTACTCATCGTAGTTTAAATTGTAATGGTGGTTGTTGCAACAGTAGTAGCTGTGGTAGTTCTTATAGCTACCTACCTACTTGGGTATACCTGGAGGGTGTTCCGGGGGTCAACGCCCCCGCGACCCAGTCCTTGACCAGGCCTCCCGGTGGCTCAGTGTATGATCAACCAGGCTGTTACTGCTGGTCGCACATAGTCTACGTACGAACAACAGCCCATCTAATCGGGTATTGACTCTAGGTATGTGATGTGTTGTGATGATGTGTGTTACGATGATGTGCTGTGTTGTCATGTGATGTGGTGCATTGTCATGTGATGTGTTTTCATGTGATATGATGGTCACCTCTCTCTCTCCACTACCACTTCTACCAAGTATTCAAAGGTCAACACTGTGGTCACTGGATTCTGGTGGCAGTAGGTAGTCTTATATGTCAGATTCACTCTAGGTGAAAACCAGGTCCAGTCGCGTTGGTTCTTTCCCCAGTTCGTTTCTTGTGGTTTCTTTGGCAAGACATTTTCCATTAGTGTCTCCGTCACTCTTGCTCTCTCAGAATCGTTATGGATCTCACCTCTCACGGTGTTTCCTTGTGGCTGGAATCCTCCTAAGACCATTTGCTTTGTATTGGGTCTACGTGCTTGCTCCATGTGTGTGTGTGTGTGTGTGTGTGTGTGTGTGTGTGTGTGTGTGTGCAGGGTTTCTCACCAAGACGAACAGTTCCCTTGGCACTCAACCTTACGCCACTCTCTCATGCATATTCCACGGATACACTTCACACACGTCATTCAATATCTTCTCCCCTCTTTGCACGCTTCCCATCCTCTCTTTCTCTCCCTCCCTACCTCTCTCTCTCTCTCTCCCTCCATCACACCAGGCAGTATACACGGGGTCACCACAGTGCCATACAACACCTTTTTATTAATCTCTACCTCGCTGGCTTAACTTCTCACACTGCTCACACTCTCACTTTGCTCACACTCTCACTCTGCTCACACTCTCACTTTGCTCACACACACTGCTCACACTCTCACTTTGCTCACACACACTGCTCACACTCTCAGCTCGTATAAGACCCTTTATATATACCTCACACTAGTTTCTAGAGTTTTCTACTTTCTAAGTCCTGCATGTTTGCAGACTTTGTTAATAATAATAATAATAATAATAATAATAATAATAATAATAATAATACAAAATAATAATAATAATAACAAACAATATTAAAGATACTACTACTACTACTACTAATAATAATAATTCACTTGACACTTCACACACGTCTTGTTTCCTACGTAATAAAGTAGTTGCTCTTTTGACACACACACACACACACACACACAGTAGCGACTAGCAAAAAGGCGAGGCAAGGAGCTGCGAATCGACCCCTGCAACCACAAATAGGGGAGTACACAGACACACACACACGTATATTCTCATCCCGTCCTTTTATCAACAAACATCATATCACTGTTACTAAAATAGTCAAACGTGTGACTGTTTAACGTGACTTGAACAGTGATTACCTGACTTTAATTCTCCTAGTATGCTGGAGGACTCTCGTTCTGGCGTCGGAACATTTCTTGTAACCCCCTATACCTTATATTTGAATCACTGTCGTTGTGGTATGTTGCAATTTGTTAGCTTTTGTAGATAGGGGACAATCTAACATAGCTTAACCTAACCTAACTTAACCTAATCTAACCTAAACCTAGCCTACCTTAACCTAACCTAACTTAGCATAATCTAACTTAATTTAATGTAAATAATGTAAATCGAAGAAGCAGTGTATGCGAGGAAGCACATTATTAGTGATGTTTGTCGTTAACATTCACACCTTGTGGGTCAATGTTTACGTTACCAGTGAAGGTAGATGTTTGTCGTAAACACTTCGTTAATCCCACACTTGTTTATAAATACAAAATACGTTCTCAAGTACCCCTCCCCTCTATACAGGTTCACAAGTACCCCTCCCCTCTATATAGGTTCTCAAGTACCCCTCCCCTCTACACAGGTTCACAAGAACCCCTTCCCCACCTTCATGCTCTCCCTGTGTTACCAACCACCCCTCCCCTATGTTAGCAACCACCCCTCCCCTATGTTAGCAACCAACCTCCCTACGTTACCAACCATCAGTCCCCTACGTTACCAACCACCAGTCCCCTACGTTACCAACGACCCCTCCCCTACATTACCAATCACCCTTCCCCTATGTTACCAACCACCCCTCCTCTACGTTACCAACCCCCCTCCCCTACGTTACCAACAACCCCTCCTCTACGTTACCAACCCCTCCTCCCCTACGTTAGCAGCCTTCCTCTCCTTCAAACATTCATTCTCACATTCCATTTTTCTTCTCAGGGTTTTAACTTACTCTCACCAGGGACACCAGGGGCACATTTCTCTTTCTCCAGGGAAAATATTTACATGGATTCCCTTGAACTTTCTTACACACACACACACATATTATATATATATATATATATATATATATATATATATATATATATATATATATATATAATATAGGGAGGTACCACCTCTGGAACTGTCCTGGGGACCCTCTAAAGTTGACAATAGACATTAAACACCCTTTTCCGGTTCTTTGAAGCTCGTTGAACGTTCAGGCTGATGCAGTAGTGATGATCAGGTGTCATGTTGGCACTATGAGGGAACGTGGCACTAAGCAACCACTCGTATGTGGTGCTATAGACGCTGGTGCCTACTGGCACACATGAGTGTGGCGTCCATTGACACTACGACACTTCTGGGCAGTTACACCTGCAGTGTCATCCATCACCTAGTTATTACTCTTTTGGGTGCCACTACACGGCTGTCATCACATATTCCTTCTACTTCCCCTCCACCACCTCTCCTCTTTACTACCATTCATCTCTCACGTTGTCTTTCCACCTCTCATCCTTCACTATTATTTCCTCTCCCACACACCTTGCATGCTACTGGTGTTGTCTGAGGGCAAGAACGTGTCCCTGTAGTCACCCATCCATTTACTGGCCATAACCTGACCCATCTCGCCTGCTGCTTCGTGTTTACTTTCACTCTCCAGATAATTCCTACATTATTAGTATTTATAATAATATTATGCAAATTATATTAAGTAGAAAGACTTTCCATCAAGACTAAGTGAAATGCTGCCAGAATAAAGTCCTTTACTCTTAAGGAATAAAATGGCTTAAAGTGTTGCAATAATGTATTATCCGGAATCCCATTAACCCAGTAACAATGTGTACTATAATAGCCCATTAACCCCAGCAACAGAGTCCAGCAACCCATTACCCCAGCAACAGAATCTAGTAACCCATTACCCCAGCAACAGACTCTACCAACCCATTACCCCAGCAACAGAGTCTATCAACCCATTACCCCAGCAACAGAATCTAGTAACCCATTACCCCAGCAACAGAGTCTACCAACCCATTACCGGAGCCTTTAAGTATAAATTCCCACAAAATTAAACCACATTGCCGACCTTAAGAACAAATTCCAAACTGTCGACGGAATTACAAAGTTGAGAGAAAATCTGAACAAGTGGCGGCGGAGGAGAGAAAATTGCCACAAGGAGAATAGCAATCTAAAGTTACAACTTGAGCCTTAAGTTATAACTCCAGGTTGGAGTCTCCAGTTATAACTCCAGGTCTTCACAATAAGTTATAACCCGAGACCTGAGTCTCGAGTTATAACTCCAGGCATGAGTCTTCAGTTATAACTCAAGCCTGAGCCTAGAGATATAACTCCAGGCACGAGTCTTCAGTTATAACTCAAGCCTGAGCCTCGAGATATAACTCCAGGCATGAGTCTTCAGTTATAACTCAAGCCTGAGCCTCGAGATATAACTCCTGGCATGAGTCTTCCGTTATAACTCGAGGCCTGAGCCTCGAGGCGTAACTTCAGGCCAGGAGTCACCTCTCCACTCATCCACTAGTCCAGCCTTTTCCCAGAGCTTCCCAAAAATTAGCTTCAATACCTCAGTCTTAGCCTCGTTGGCTAAGAGAAAGACCTGTGGGAGTGTTCCTCCATTCTCATGTTCTCAATCTGCACCAACACCTGCCACCGGCACTCCTCCCTTCAAAAAATAATAATCCACTCATGAGGCCTGGTCACAGACCGGGCCGCGGGGGCGTTGATCCCCGAAACCCTCTCCAGGTATCTCCAGAAGTAACTCCAAGGAATACAACTCCTCCAAATTGCATTAATAAGAGAGGCTAAAGTTTCAAATACTCCAGAGACGAGTCAGTTTGATCAATACAAGATCCCAACCTTGACTTCCTGAACAATTCATACGCAATCAGAGGCCAATTTTTACGTAATCTGACTTGAACGTCTAAAGTTTCAGAGACACAGGGGAGGGTAAGCGTATGTTGGATGCTAGTGTATATTAGTCTGGTGATTACCGTAAGGAGTATCGAGATGACACTCTGCCTTGCACCGAATGACCCACACAGACAAGCGGCAAGTTGAGAGGCGAGGCCAGGAGCTAGGACTCGATCCCAGCAACCACATATGGGCGAGTACGTATAGATCAGTACTTCCCACGCGACCTTCCGCCTGACTCCTGCCACTTTATATACTCATATCTTAGTCATCTCTGTATTAGGACTGAAGAAGCCACTCGGGGCGAAACGTTTCCTTTAATAAATGTCCTGAACTGCACATAAGTGTCTTTGCACACAGTACAGACTTTGCATGAATTATATTGATCACTGATAATAATCCACAGAAATATAAATAATGGTAAGTTTAGCCACACAGGAAGTTAACAGGGAAAAAGTATTAGGCAGAGTTTAACAGTAGTTTAAGTTGGTAAATTAAACACATGTGCAACACTTGGGTATCTTTATTGAGGAAACGTTTCGCCACACAGTGGCTTCATCAGTCCTATACAAAGAAGAATGGTGAAACTCAGGAGTTTGAGGTAATCAGTCCATCTATCATGAAAAGAATGATAGACTTATTACATAGACTCCAGGCTGAGGGTCTGATTACCTCAAAGTCCTGATTTTCACCATTCTTCTTTGTATTGGACTGATGAAGCCACTGTGTGGCGAAACGTTCCCTCACTAAAGATACCCAAGTGTTGCATATGTGTCTAATTTACCAACTGCCCACTGCAACATGATCAGGTATGTGTGTCTAGTCAATGGTCCGAGATGCACCGAAACGTCGTCATAATTTTCAGTCTCCTACGCGTCCGCTATATGTGTATGGTGTAATGGTATACAATACCTGCAGTTGGATAAGTTAGACTTATGTGCAGCAGCTCGGTAAAATGGTTATAATTCTAACCATATTTTTTTTTTAAAGGGATGGAGGGGTAAGCCAGTGAAAGGCTTCGGTCAGATGACCAAAAGCTCCAGCTGAAGGTTATCATGTGACTAAGACCCGCGTCAGGAAATACTTATTCTGTTGCCTGACAAACTTTACCTAACAGTTTGGTAACTTCACTGTAGAATACAGAGGTGACAACTTTCGCCTGCGTAGCAAGCGAAACGCTTCGACAGTAAAGATACTTAAACGTTGCACATGTGTCTTATTCATCACGTGCAAAATATTTAGGTGCTAAAGGTTTGCAACAAGATTTTTCCCAGAGATAAGGAATGCAATATGCAGATTCTTGGGGAATTGAATTTAACGGCCCTGGAAGACAGAAGTGAAGTGGGAAAAAAAGCCATTGAAAGTTTCAACAAGACTTGTCCCAGAGCTGAAAAGTATTAACCCGGAGGGTGAGTAACCCAGGATAACTCAATAAAGCCACTTTGCATGGCTTATTTCCACTGGGGTATTCTGATTCTCTCCCAGGATACCACCCACTGACCAACACCCAGGTACCTGCTTACTGTTAGGCGAACAGGGGCAGCAGGTGTAAGGAAACATATCAAACATTTCCACTCGTGCTGATATTGAACCCGGATGTTTCTGATGTCAGCCGAAGGTGCTACCACTTGACCCACGAACCAACGAATCAACACATCAATTAAACTAGGGACGTTGTACTAACAACAGTGTTCAATAGGCTGCTGATAAGATTTCATCAGAATCTTAGCTCTATACTCATAACTCAGCTCGTTCTCACACCAAGAGTAATGAACGTTCATATTTGAACGTTGCCTGTTATTCTCAGTCACACTGCCAGACACATCTCTGTCACCTCGTTGCCAGACGTATATCTGCTACCTCGTTGCCAGACATTTCGGCCACCTAGTTGCCAGACGCATATCTGCCACTTCGTTGCCAGACATATCTCTGCCACTTCGTTGCCAGACATATCTCTGCCACTTCGTTGCCAGACATATCTCTGCCACTTCGTTGCCAGACATATCTCTACCACTTCGTTGCCAGACATATCTCTACCACTTCGTTGCCAGACATATCTCTGCCACTTCGTTGCCAGACATATCTCTGCCACTTCGTTGCCACACATATCTCTGCCACTTCGTTGCCAGACATATCTCTGCCACTTCGTTGCCAGACATATCTCTGCCACTTCGTTGCCAGACATATCTCTGCCACTTCGTTGCCAGACATATCTCTGCAATTTCGTTGCCACACATATCTCTGCCACTTCGTTGCCAGACATATCTCTGCCACTTCGTTGCCAGACATATCTCTGCCACTTCGTTGCCAGACACATCTCTGCCACTTCGTTGCCAGACATATCTCTGCCACTTCGTTGCTACACACATCTCGGCAAAGAGATACGTCTGTCTTTACATGTTTTTTATATAGTTATGGTAACTCGTCCTAAAAAAAAATGAAAGCGTTAAGAAACTGACGTTGATTACAGGTACAAAAACTGATAAAGTAAAAAGTCTCCAAAGATTACATGAAACCTGTCACCATGGAAACACCAGGTGTTTACTATATACCCTCTAGCAACTGTGAGTCAAGCTTATGTTGTTGAGACTGATAGTAATTTAGGCACCAGGATAAGAGAACACAAACAGTTACGTGCGAACAAGAAACCTTCACAGTCTTCCAGCATATTAAATCTTGCAATCACACCACCAACTACGACAAATCAAGATATATAAACTATAAAATGGAAGATGCTTATAAAGGGAAGCATTAGCAGCAATATTAATTGGCCAACAACCCAACATTAACATTATCAAAGGACAACTAAAATTTACGTACTATAATCATGCTGGCACTGAGTGTACGTGGCAGCAGCGAGTTTAACTGGCACTCCCCACACCATGCTATTAACACACCTTCCCAAGAGGCTCTATGCCACACTGATATATCATACAATTCTAGCCAGGATCCATCCCTCCTACATGGACCATCAACCCCAGATGCTCAACTCGCCTCCCACCCAGATACTACTATATATAATCTTTTTTTCATTGCATTCAGCTGAAAAGGACCTCAAGTTGAGGTCGAAATATACAAATCTTTTCCTGTCTTCGTCTTCACACACAAAGACACTTATGGCTGGGCAGCAACGGAATGACTTGCACCGAGTGAGTTTTTTTCTCTTGACTCACTTTAAAAAAAATATTACATGTTTTTATCAATGCGTTACACAAACAAAAAAATAGGTTTTGATAATGCTAATTCCTTTATAAAGGCACGAAGGAATAATCCTTTTTTTTTCAATGGTGTTCCGCGAACGGTGACTGAGTAGTCAGAGCACTCCCATGGTAATGTAGAGACTCCGGTCAGAACATAACCTTCGTGGGTTTGTAACCGTGATATTGCAAGGTAGGATACTAGACAACAACAATCCAGGGTGGTAATACCCTCTTGTCATCTGAGTGTGAAATACAGGTAGCAGGATAGTAGACAGCAACCATCCAGGGAGATACTATGCTTCTGTTACATGGGTGTGAAACACAGGTAGCAGGATGGTAGACAGCAACCATCCAGGGAGATACTACGCTCCTGTTACATGGGTGTGAAACACAGGTAGCAGGATGGTAGACAGCAACCATCCAGGGAGATACTACGCTCCTGTTACATGGGTGTGAAACACAGGTAGCATGATGGTAGACAGCAACCATCCAGGGAGATACTACGCTCCTGTTACATGGGTGTGAAATACAGGTAGCAGGATAGTAGACAGCAACCATCCAGGGAGATACTATGCTTCTGTTACATGGGTGTGAAACACAGGTAGCAGGATGGTAGACAGCAACCATCCAGGGAGATACTACGCTTCTGTTACATGGGTGTGAAACACAGGTAGCAGGATGGTAGACAGCAACCATCTAGGGAGATACTACGCTCCTGTTACATGGGTGTGAAACACAGGTAGCAGGATAGTAGACAGCAACCATCCAGGGAGATACTACGCTCCTGTTACATGGGTGTGAAACACAGCAGGATGGTAGACAGCAACCATCTAGGGAGATACTACGCTCCTGTTACATGGGTGTGAAACACAGGTAGCAGGATGGTAGACAGCAACCATCTAGGGAGATACTACGCTTCTGTTACATGGGTGTGAAACACAGGTAGCAGGATGGTAGACAGCAACCATCTAGGGAGATACTACGCTCCTGTTACATGGGTGTGAAACACAGGTAGCAGGATGGTAGACAGCAACCATCCAGGGAGATACTACGCTTCTGTTGCATGGGTGTGAAACACAGGTAGCAGGATGGTAGACAGCAACCATCCAGGGAGATACTACGCTCCTGTTACATGGGTGTGAAACACAGATAGCAGGATGTTAGACAGCAACCATCCAGGGAGATACTACGCTCCTGTTACATGGGTGTGAAACACAGCAGGATGGTAGACAGCAACCATCTAGGGAGATACTACGCTCCTGTTACATGGGTGTGAAACACAGGTAGCAGGATAGTAGACAGCAACCATCCAGGGAGATACTACGCTCATGTTACATGGGTGTGAAACACAGATAGCAGGATGGTAGACAGCAACCATCTAGGGAGATACTACGCTCCTGTTACATGGGTGTGAAACACAGGTAGCAGGATGGTAGACAGCAACCATCCAGGGAGATACTACGCTCCTGTTACATGGGTGTGAAACACAGATAGCAGGATGGTAGACAGCAACCATCTAGGGAGATACTACGCTCCTGTTACATGGGTGTGAAACACAGGTAGCAGGATAGTAGACAGCAACCATCCAGGAGATACTACGCTCATGTTACATGGGTGTGAAACACAGATAGCAGGATGGTAGACAGCAACCATCTAGGAGATACTACGCTCCTGTTACATGGGTGTGAAACACAGGTAGCAGGATGGTAGACAGCAACCATCCAGGGAGATACTACGCTCCTGTTACATGGGTGTGAAACACAGATAGCAGGATGGTAGACAGCAACCATCTAGGGAGATACTACGCTCCTGTTACATGGGTGTGAAACACAGATAGCAGGATGGTAGACAGCAACCATCTAGGGAGATACTACGCTCCTGTTACATGGGTGTGAAACACAGGTAGCAGGATGGTAGACAGCAACCATCCAGGGAGATACTACGCTCCTGTTACATGGGTGTGAAACACAGGTAGCAGGATGGTAGACAGCAACCATCTAGGGAGATACTACGCTCCTGTTACATGGGTGTGAAACACAGGTAGCAGGATGGTAGACATCAACCATCCAGGGAGATACTACGCTCCTGTTACATGGGTGTGAAACACAGATAGCAGGATGGTAGAAAGCAACCATCCAGGGAGATACTACGCTCCTGTTATATGGGTGTGAAACACAGGTAGCAGGAAGGTAGACAGCAACCATCCAGGGAGATACTACGCTCCTGTTACATGGGTGTGAAACACAGATAGCAGGATGGTAGACATCAACCATCCAGGGAGATACTACGCTCCTGTTACATGGGTGTGAAACAGAGATAGCAGGATGGTAGAAAGCAACCATCCAGGGAGATACTACGCTCCTGTTATATGGGTGTGAAACACAGGTAGCAGGAAGGTAGACAGCAACCATCTAGGAAGATACTACGCTCCTGTCATATGATTGTGAAACAGAAACCTGTTAAATGTTTTGCACTCTGGCTTCTAGTAAATCATACAAACCTCACCTTACATTCAGTATACACTTATATTTATTTTCATTTGTTTCTGTATTTTTCTTATTATTGTAATATTTTACTACTGATTTAGGAGGTCTGGTCTGAGACCGCATTGCGGGGGCGATGTAGCTTATCAGAATTCAAAAATATATTTCTCTCACTCCACTACGACTACTAGCTCCTCCTCACAACTACCTCTTTCCACCACCACTACAACCAGCTACCCTCAACACTCCTCACCTCCCCCCTCCAATACCCTCTCTACCTTCCCCCACACCCTCTCCATCAGTCAATAACTTCACAATCTTCAACAAGAAAATTACTTCCTCTTTTTAAGTCCTGCCTCTCCAACTTTTCTGCATATTTCTGACTCCACCATTTCCATCGCCCCCCACCCCACTCCACCATTCCTCTCCCTCATCCCATCACTCCTTCCCCACCATCTCCAACCCCTCGTCCACCACCCATCTCAGCACAACTCCTTGATACCGTCACAGCCTTAAATCTCCCCGCTCAGGCTGACAGATTTCATCAGTGATGTATGAAACTTATCCTGTGAAGGAATATGACGAGGAAGCCTAATAGTATTTTCTGTCACAATATAACTATCATGCAGAGTAAGCTATCAAGCAGAACACTGAGTCGGGAATCACTAGTATATTCACATCAAAATGTGACGTAAAGAATGTTATCCGTTTTAATGTCAAAACTATGAACTAGGCTTCCAAACCGAATGCCCTCAACTTCGCTCAAGTTACAACTATACAGACAAGTTTAAGCTTCTCTGACTCGCTATTTTCATTACTTGCTTTAAATAGATTAAGACCTGAAGGTAACAACATCCCTGAGTATGAAGCCAGACGCAGATCTGCATTAATTGATGACAAAGGGATTCAGGTGAAACTCTTGAGGATTCCCTCTCACGTAGGCCTTCAGCAACATGGTAAGTCGATGCGTTGGATAAACTTAAGTTTTACGCTGATATAAGTTTAAAAAATCTTAGAAAAATAAGAGGATGAAAAATTTAAAAGATAAATCACAATGAAATATGTCAAACAATTTGTGTATGTAGAAAGTAACACAACCAGTAGCCCACCAGAGGGTTTTTAAGTAACTTTAGTTAGTAGTCTGAATGATGTCAGTACTAGACTAGGGCTATGCTATGAACAACTGTGTCAGTTTAATTCGCACAATGTCAGTTATAGACCAGAGCTAGGCTATAAATAACTGTGTCAGTTTGTATGGAGACGTCAATCACATGTGACAACCAGCGGGTGTGTACAGAGCCACACACTGGAACTTTTTTTTTTTTTTTTGGCTGTGCCACACAGCTGGCTAATTTATTGTGCGCCCCGTGTCATCCTGTGGGCCGTGGCGAAAAGAAAAAAATACTGAGGTAACAATGAGTTTTTATTAGACTCTCACTTTGCATAGTTACACGTTTACCAACACTATTTACTCCATATATTACAACTGCTTTATATAATTAATTTATACATTATATGAGATACAATCTCAAGAAAGTTTTAAGTATTTTCAGTGCCCAAACATTTAATTATATATTATCAGACACGTCCAAATAAAGTCACAGGAGGTGAAAGTGCACAATAATCCTCAACTCACATGAGCTGAGGGTACACAATAAACTATCACTCACAGGATGAGCTGAGGGTGCGCAATAATCTACCACTCACAGAATGAGCTGAGGGTGCACAATAACAGAGATGGGGGGGGTAAGCTGTGGAGGCTGAAGGGAGAAAGCTTCAAGAATGGAGAGGATGGGAAAGTAAGAAGTGGGGTTGGAAAGAGAAACGTGTTCTGATACAGGACACAACAAGATGAAAGATAAGTGGTGATTGGGGAGACAAAGAGAGAAAGGAGATGGGACAAGGAAGTAAGAAATAGAGAGACAGGGGAAGGAGAGAGATGATGACGCATGATAAAGAGTAATAATGTTTTTTTATAATTAATATTTTTTTAAATTACTGATACGTTTTATCCAACAAGTGTAAGACCCTCAAGCAGGTACTAGAGGGTCTTACACAGTACTGGAGTGTCTTACACAGTACTGGAGTGTCTTACACAGTACTGGAGTGTCTTACACAGTACTGGAGTGTCTTACACAGTACTGGAGTGTCTTACACAGTACTGGAGCGTCTTACACAGTACTAGTGTCTTACAAAGTACTGGAGTGTCTTACACAGTACTGGAGTGTCTTACACAGTACTGGAGTTTCTTACATAGTACTGGAGTGTCTTACACAGTACTGGAGTGTCTTACACAGTACTGGAGTGTCTTACACAGTACTGGAGTGTCTTACACAGTACTGGAGTGTCTTACACAGTACTGGAGTTTCTTACACAGTACTGGAGTCTTACACAGTACTGGAGTGTCTTACACAGTACTGGAGTGTTTTACACAGTACTGGAGAGCCTTAATACAGTACTGGGGTGTCTTACACAGTACTGGAGTGTCTTACACAGTAATGGAGTCTTACACAGTACTAGAGTGTCTTACACAATACTGGAGTGTTTTACACAGCACTGGGTGTTTTACACAGTACTGGAGTGTCTTACACAGTACTGGAGTGTTTTACACAGTACTGGGTGTTTTACACAGTACTGGAGAGGCTTAATACAGTACAGGAGTGTTTTACACAGTACTGGAGTGTCTTACACACAGTACTAGAGGGTCTTACACAGTACTTGAGTGTCTTACACAGTACTGGAGTGTCTTACACAGTACTGGAGTGTCTTACACAGTACTGGAGTGTCTTACACAGTACTGGAGTGTCTTACAGTGGATATAACACTCCAGTAGGTACTGGAGTTTTCCAGCACATTTCTCCCCTGGATGCGACCCACAGCAGTGGGCTAGCACACAGGTGCCTACTTCTCTGCTAGGTGGGCAGGGGAAACAGAAGCTTAAAGAAAACCTACCCAAATGTCTCTGTTGTCAGGGAATCGAACCGGGAACCTTACGATTGTCAGTCCAATGCTGCCACCAGCGAGCTAGGAGGCACACGGGTGCTAATGGAATTGGGAGAGGGGAGAGGAAGAGGGGAAAGCACTCTTAAGTAACTCTTAAGGTGCGCAGTGAACGAGGGGAAATAGGTGTGGTGAAGACAAAGTCAAGAGTGAAGGAGGGGAGCTGCTTGGAACTGTGATCATCACTTCACCCACACACTGAGACGGTCTTCTGTTCTCCAGGGTTATAAATAATGTGGGGCATCAGGTGTTATATATACCTTCTGACAGTACCGCTCTTGACTCACAAATACTTTCTAAAAGCACTATTCTTCACTCACAAACAGCTCGCAGCACTGTTCTTCACTCACAAACACCTCGCAGCACTGTTCTTCACTCACAAACACTTCTCAGTACTGTTCTTCACTCACAAACATCTCGCAGCACTGTTCTTCACTCACAAACACCTGACAGCACTGTTCTTCACTCACAAACACCTGACAGCACTGTTCTTCACTACAAACACCTCGCAGCACTGTTCTTCACTCACAAACACCTCTCAGCACTGTTCTTCACTCACAAACACCTCGCAGCACTGTTCTTCACTCACAAACACCTCGCAGCACTGTTCTTCACTCACAAACACTTCTCAGCATTCTTCTTCACTCACAAACACCTGACAGCACTGTTCTTCACTCATAAACACCTGACAGCACTGTTCTTCACTCATAAACACCTGACAGCACTGTTTCTTCACTAACAAATCGACTCAACTAACAGAGCTTGACTAATAAACTCAAAACACTACAACTGCAGCCGTCCTGTGTGTTTACCTGAAGAGGGTTTCGGGGGTCAACGCCCCCGCGGCCCGGTCTGAGACCAGATGTTACACATATTCACTAGTTTAAGCTATATCAACGTATCAATACAAAGACATACGCGTGGAAATAGGAAAAATAGTTATCCACAATGCCATATATACTATTTGTCTTACGAATGTTACATTTATACACAAATAATTCGCACACAGGAAAGAGAAGCTTACGGCGACGTTTCGGTCAGACTTTTACCGTGAAAAAAACATACCACGGGTGGGGTTAGAACCCGCGATCAGAGAGTTTGCAATCGTGTTTTTACCGTGACTTTGTAAATGGTCCAAGTCGGCCCGTAACGTCGTGGTAAGTTTGTCTCTCGTATCTGTGGGTTATTTGTGTATTGTTCCAGTCACGGTATTGTGCCTTTTCTTCGTTACATTTATAAATTATGTTTTAAAAATAAATTTTGAATTCTGAGTGTCTCTCGTGCGGGTTTAACGCTTAAACATAACATAATAATCCTTTTCTAGCAGTTCTCGTGGAAGAAAAGTGTTCAAGTCTACCAAAAGAAAGAAGTGTTCAAGTCTACCAAAAGAAAGAAGTGTTCAAGTCTACCAAAAGAAAGAAGTGTTCAAGTCTACCAAAAGAAAGAAATCCGAGTTAAAATTTCGAAAATTACAGTCCCGCACTATTCAAAATACATTAACATAAAGGTAACGCGGTGTTATTGCTGTGAGTTACGTCAACAAGACAGACTTACTCCACTTTAAACCACCACCATTTTTATCCCTCCCTGTTTTCCCACATAACAACGTACATACTCGCCCGTTCCGTGCAGGGTCGTGTCAAATCCAACCTCTCCGACATTCTGGTCACAGACCGGGCCGCGGGGGCGTTGACCCCCGAAACCCTCTCCAGGTATACTCACGTACTCTTTACCCAGTAGGTTGATGGGTCATCTTGGGATTTAAACCCGTGTCAGAACCCAGTCCCTGACGCATCAATCAATCAATTTACCCAGGTTTCTTGCCGCGTCACCACATAATAATATATATCTCTACAAGTAGTATACAGGACTAGCTGACATCAATGACATAATACTATACAGAAAACCCATTGTTATGCAGAACATTTCGGGCGAATTAGGTCAGTTTTGTCCCCAGGATGCGACCCACAACAGTCGACTAACACCCAGGTACCTATTTCACTGATGGGTGAACAGGGACAGCAGGTGTCTTATGGAAGAACGTCCTAATGTTTTCCAGCCGTACCGGGGAATCGATCCCCGAGCCTCAGTGTGTGAGCAGAGTGCGCTAGCGATCCAGCTACGGGACAGGCAAACCTACATGAACCTTCACCCAGGTAGATCTGTTTGTGACTTGATAAAGCCACTGTGTGGGCGAAACGTAAGTCAATAAAGGATCACATTATACTCCATTTCCGTCTATTATTTTTCCATAGCGACGGTATTTTATACATCACTGTTGTATTAAGTTTACAATCACACTCTAGAGACAATCTTTATTTACAGTCACGCACGCACACACATACACTTACCCGGCAGAGGCCGCCCAGCTGTTATTACTTAATTATACCGCGGGAACAAGGCAATTTACAGAGCGGAAAGTAATTGTGTGTTTCACTAATGTAATAAACTGAGCGTGTGTAACAAGGGGGTTCTTTTCCGCGCTCACCTGAACATGACAGGTTCTAAAAGAGTAGCTCAATGTGACCTAGATTCTTGTACTCCGGTAATCTTGAGAGAGAGAGAGAGAGAGAGAGAGAGAGAGAAGAGAGAGAAGAGAGAGAGAAAGAGAGAAGAGAGAGAGAGAGAGAAGAAGAGAGAGAGAGAAGAGAGAGAGAGAGAGAAGAGAGAGAAGAGAGAAGAGAGAAAGAGAGAGAGAGAAGAGAGAGAGAGAGAGAGAAGAGAGAGAGAAAGAGAGAGAGAGAAGAGAAAAAGAGAAGAGAGAAGGAGAGAGAGGAGAAGAAAGAGAGAAAAAGAGAAGAGAAGATAGAAAAGATGAGAGAGAGAGAGAGAGAGAGAGAGAGAATCTAGATTTCTGTCTCTAGATGAGTTAAATTATACATTACTGGTTCTAGATAAGCTGAATTCTACGTAAACGGTTCTAAAAGAGACACTGGCTTTACATCATTGATTCTAGATGAGCCACTGGTGATACATCACTGGTTCTAGATGAGCCACTGGTGCTACATCACTGGTTCTAGAAAAGCCACTGACTGTACATCACTGGTTCTAAGAGGGACAGACTGTACAGTCCTAAAGGTCTAGTTCTGAGCCACACTGGTCTAGTTCTGAGCCACACTGCTCTAGTTCTGAGCCACACTGGTCTGGTTCTGAGCCACACTGGTCTGGTTCTGAGCCACACTGGTCTGGTTCTGAGCCACACTGGTCTAGTTCTGAGCCACACTGGTCTGGTTCTGAGCCACACTGGTCTAGTTCTGAGCCACACTGGTCTGGTTCTGAGCCACACTGGTCTAGTTCTGAGCCACACTGGTCTAGTTCTGAGCCACACTGGTCTGGTTCTGAGCCACACTGGTCTGGTTCTGAGCCACACTGGTCTGGTTCTGAGCCACACTCGTCTGGTTCTGAGCCACACTGGTCTGGTTCTGAGCCACACTCGTCTGGTTCTGAGCCACACTGGTCTGGTTCTGAGCCACACTGGTCTGGTTCTGAGCCACACTGGTCTAGTTCTGAGCCACACTGGTCTAGTTCTAGATTACTAGTAAGGTTATCATCCAATACAGGAAGTAGATTGTGGTTTAATGTATACACTGTAACTAAAGCAAAACTAAAACAGTAATTATCTCTCAAATGTTTGGATGTAATTAAATGAGCTGTTGTGAGGCTTCCAGACTATGTGTGTACTCACCTAGTTGTGGTTGCAGGGGTCGAATCACAGCTCCTGGCCCCGCCTCTTCACTGGCCGCTACCGTGTGTGTGTGTACTCACCTAGTTGTGGTTGCAGGGGTCGAGTGTGTGTGTGTGTACTTTTGTGTTTGCAGGGTCGAGACATAGGTCCTGGTCCCTCTTCACTGGTCGCTACTAGGTCCAATCTCTCTCCCTTCTCCATGAGCTTCATCATACCTCTTCTTAAAGCCTCCACTACATCACTTTCCAGACTATTCCACTTCCTGACCACTCTGTGACTGAAGAAATACTTCCTCCTAACATCCCTGTGATTCATCTGAGTCTTCAACTTCCAACTGTGTCCCCTTGTTGATGTGTCCCATCTCTAAAACATCCTGTCTTTGTCCACCTTGTCAATTCCTCTCAGTATTTTATATGTCGTTATCGTGTGTGTGTGTGTGTGTGTGTGTGTGTGTGTGTGTGTTGTGTGTAAGGAATAAATAAGAAAGTGAGTGCAGAAGATAAGAATGTACCACCTGGTGGTACCTCTCCAGTACCGAGTAATCTGATACATATGCAACAACTGGGTATCCTTATTCGAACACATTTCGCCCATCGGTGGTTACTTCAATACAGAGATGATACGAGCGTACTTATCAAAGGCAAGACACATGTGCAACACCTAGGTATCATTACTGTGGCGAAACGTTTCCACAACAGATTCCCAAGTGTTGTACATGTGTCTAATTCTTCATAACTATTCCAAGAAGCCATTGTTGGGCGAAACGTCTTCAAATGATAATACCCAGGTGTTGCCCATGTGTCTTAATTTCTCATCCTGTCATTATTGCAGTGATGTCCACAATTACTGTTATGTCCACTGCAAACTACAACAATTATCCACCGCAAAAAAATACGGCCTATCCAGCCAGGCCTACCTGGCTTCTGCCTACGGTAATATAAAGTTCTCTTAAACTTTTCAGAAACTCGATAATGTTTGCAACTGGCGAGAGTTTTTCACCTTATTAAAAATAGTTTTAGGAAGTGTCAGAAAGGAAAGTGAACCAAGCTAAGAGTTATTATTTTAGCTCAGCTCATTTACAAGCTAAGAGCTGTTGTTTTAGCTCAGCTCATTTACAAGCTAAGAGGTGTTCTAACACCCTCAGATCATTTACAAGCTAAGAGCTGTTATTCTACCTCAGCTCATTACCAGGCCCAGCACCACCCTCCCCAGGATGCCACCCACAACAATTAGTTAACACCCGGGTACATATTTACGGCCAAGTGAGTAGAGGCAACAGGTGTAATTAAACTCATCCACGTAACCCCACCCGCCCTCGGAATTGAACCCGGGTCCATCTGTTGTGAGGCGAAGGCACTACCGCTGAGCTACGAGCCACATATATCTTAAATGACGCGACTGTAAACGCTTCACTGGACGGGGCGGGATTCGAACCCGCGGCAAGCTAGTTCTATTTATTCCCCGGATACGTAATACCGTCCTGTGAGAGAGGATAGCTATTAAATAGCCTCTCTTAACCTGGACACTGGCGGACATACATTTTTGGGTCCCTGAAGCTTGACCTGGTATGAGGCCCCCTTCGCAACCAGCAACGGCTAGGCCTACATGATACTTTAACTATTATTTTGTATTGAATTACACTATATTATTAATATTATTATTTTTTAAAAACCGCTTCTCATACAGTAGACCCCAAATTTGTAAGCAATGTGGACCAAAGTGGCTTCCGGGGCCCCTCCGGGATTAGGGGCCCTGAAGATTAAGCTTCATTAGTTTCATAGTAGATCCGCCCCTACTTAACCAGTAGAGAGCAGCAGACACAAGCAGCATTAAACAGACGGGTAGAGAGCTCAGTGTGTGGAGGCAGAGGCTCCCAGTTGTCTGCCCCGGCTCCAGTATATTGACGCAGATAATGTACTGCAACTCTACGGTATTGTCATGTTTGTGAAACTGCAAGCAACTGTGTCTGATGCCAGCAAGATCAGCATTGTTGCGTGTGTGTGTGTGTGTGTGTGTGTACACAACCTCAGATGAAACGTTAAGCGCACACACACACACACAGGAGCTGAGACTCGACCTATGCAACCACAAATACGTGAGTACATACACCTGCAACCACATGTAGGAGAGTACATACACACATACACACACGAGGTCACAGTTGTAAGCTAAAAGCACAGATGAGGCGGGGCCAGGAGCTAAGACTCGACCACTGCAATCCCAACTAGGAGAGTAAAAACAAGAGGTAAATAAAACCAATGAAAATATTAATCAAAATCTCTAACAACCAAACACTCTAAACAGCACAGCTGTGTTGCCACAGCTAAACAGCACAGCTGTGTTGCCACAGCTAAACAGCACAGCTGTGTTGCCACAGCTAAACAGCACAGCTGTGTTGCCACAGCTAAACAGCACAGCTGTGTTGCCACAGCTAAACAGCACAGCTGTGTTGCCACAGCTAAACAGCACAGCTGTGTTGCCACAGCTAAACAGCACAGCTGTGTTGCCACAGCTAAACAGCACAGCTGTGTTGCCACAGCTAAACAGCACAGCTGTGTTGCCACAGCTAAACAGCACAGCTGTGTTGCCACAGCTAAACAGCACAGCTGTGTTGCCACAGCTAAACAGCACAGCTGTGTTGCCACAGCTAAACAGCACAGCTGTGTTGCCACAGCTAAACAGCACAGCTGTGTTGCCACAGCTAAACAGCACAGCTGTGTTGCCACAGCTAAACAGCACAGCTGTGTTGCCACAGCTAAACAGCACAGCTGTGTTGCCACAGCTAAACAGCACAGCTGTGTTGCCACAGCTAAACAGCACAGCTGTGTTGCCACAACTAAACAGCACAGCTGTGTTGCCACAGCTAAACAGCACAGCTGTGTTGCCACAGCTAAACAGCACAGCTGTGTTGCAACAACTAAACAGCACAGCTGTGTTGCCACAACTAAACAACACAGCTGTGTTGCCACAGCTAAACAGCACAGCTGTGTTGCAACAACTAAACAGCACTGCTGTGTTGCCACATCTAAACAACACACAGATAACAGCTAAAAACACATAACTAAAAAATACAGATAACAACAGTTAAAGAACACATATAATAACAGCTAAAAACATACAGATACCAATAGCTAAAAAAAAAACCACTTAACAGCGCAGGTGATCATTACAAACAGGTAATTAATCACTACATACACGTAATTACCTTTACCAAAAAAAGGTAATCACAGCCTATAAAACTAGGTAAAGCCTCTTTAATAACTGAGAGATGTAATTACCCCGTTGTACGAGGCACAACAACCCATACATTACAGTGCTAATACGCTCATTGATTGTACTTCAACCGTGTAATACAGCAGATATGTTCACCAAAATATCGGTGTATATCTGAGCATATACACCGATGTGTATATCTATAAGTGTATATACAATGAGAGGTGCATATCTGTATTTGCATTTCGAATGTATATCTCTCACAGATAGATGTATATACTAAGATATATATATGCCAGAGGTATCTATATCTGTCTATATACCTCGAGAGATAATGCACTGCATATACGCTGAGAAATATACAAAGGCACAACTACAGTAGTTGTGTATGTAAATCGACAGTGTGGATGTATAGGTCGTAAATAGGGCTTTTTCCTATTTGCGTTTTCAAATTTACCTACAGACCCCTTTCTGCCTTTTTTCTTTAGTAGGTAAAATGGGGAACATGAGACGTCCGGTCAGCCATGTTGAATTCACGAAGACCACGGTGCTCTCCACCAACTCCAAGGCTGAGGGCCTGATTACCTCGTCTTTTGTATTGATGTTTCGCCACTGGAGGGCGAAACGTCTACAAATAAAGACACCCAGATGTTGCATAAAGACACCCAGATGTTGCATATGTTTCTAGTTCTTCATTTGGTCATCCATGTGTTTGGTGGACAGGGATGGTAGGGGAGGGGAAGCCGAGTCAAGGCTCTCACCCCCCTCACGCCACTCCGATTCGTTTTACCCATCACTAAATGGTTAATCTTCCCACGCACTGCCGACTCTCGCCCATGTCGCAATACATCAGCGCACACTCGTGCTATCCGCCTGCGATGAGGCACGCCTCTCGCACACGCACCGGCACAGAGCCAGACACCTCGTGGAATGTAGGGGGGAATTTCGACGGCTTTGGCTCTGGGTGAGGTGAGGCTTGACACTCTCCGCCTTACAATACCAAGTTGGGAATCTCAAAAATTGGAAACCCGTTAACAGGCGATGATTGTGGCTGAGATTTGTGTGATGGCTGAATGTTGGGGCTGGATGTTAAGGTGGATGTTTAGGGTGGATGTTAAACTGGATGTTAGGGTGGATGTTTAGGCTGAGTGTTAGGGTTCATTTTTAATGTTTAATTGGCCAGATAATTGCTCACTTGAAATGAACCCCAGTAAATGTACATTTATGAAGATTGGGGAAGGGAGAAGACGAGACACGGAGTACAGACTAGCAGGACAGAAGCTGCAGAACCTCACTCAAAGAAAAAGACCTAGATGTGAGCAAAGTACCACATCGCCAGAGGTTCACATCAACCAAATAACCTCTGCAGTCAATGCTCGTCTGGTAAATCTAAGAGTGACCTTCAGGAATCACAAGAAGTCATTGAAGACCCAGATACAACATATGAAAGGCCTATCTTGAAGTACACAGTACTAGTACGGAATCCACACCCGATTAAAGCTTGTCAGAAAACTGGAGAAAGTGCAGGGGTACACAACAAGACTAGTCCCGGAGCTAAGGAGTAGGAGCTGTGAGGAGAAGCTAAAGGAACTGAACCTAGCGACACTAGAGGAAATACAAAATAAGACATGATAATATACAAAGAATAGAGTAGACAGGGATAGACTGTTTGAGAGGCGCGAAACAGGTACACGGGGGCACAGTTGAAAGTTAAAGACAGACGAGTCATAGGGATATCAGGAACTACTTCTTCAGCCTCAGGGTGGTTAAGAAGTGGAATGACCTTGACGAAGATGTAGTGTAGGCAAGCTCCATACATAGTTTTAAGAGCAGGTACGACAGGGGCCACGAGACTACGAGAGGAGGGGAGGAGCCAGGAGCTGAGACTCGACATCTGCAACCACATATATGTATAGGTAAGTACTCACCACCACGACATACCAAACACACTCACCACGACACACTCACCAGACACACCAAGACACACTCACCAAGACACACTCACCATGACACACTCACCATGACACACTCACCAAGACACACTCACCAAGACACACTCACCAAGACACACTCACCAAGACACACTCACCATGACACACTCACCAAGACACACTCACCAAGACACACTCACCAAGACACACTCACCACGACACACTCACCAAGACACACTCACCATGACACACTCACCAAGACACACTCACCAGACACACTCACCAGACACACTCACCAAGACACACTCACCATGACACACTCACCACGACACACTCACCAAGACACACTCACCATGACACTCACCAGACACACTCAAGACACACTCACCACAGACACACTCACCATGACACACTCACCAGACACACTCACCAGACACACTCACCAAGACACACTCACCATGACACACTCACAAGACACACTCACCAGACACACTCACCAGACACACCAAGACACACTCACCATGACACACTCACAAGACACACTCACCAGACACACCAAGACACACTCACCATGACACACTCACCATGACACCTCACCAGACACACCAAGACACAATCACCAAGACACACTCACCATGACACACTCACCAAGACACACTCACCATGACACACTCACCAGACACACTCACCAGACACACCAAGACACACTCACCATGACACACTCACCAGACACACTCACCAAGACACTCACCAGACACACTCACCAAGACACTCACCAGACACACTCACCAGACACTCACCAGACACACTCACCAGACACACCAAGACACACTCACCAAGACACTCACCAGACACTCACCAGACACACTCACCAAGACACTCACCAGACACTCACCAGACACACTTGGGTCTGCAATCAATTATCAAGCGGGGGAGTGCGACGCTGCCGCTTCCTTCAGCTGCCAGCCCCGGGCCTGGAGATCTGGCATATGTGGGATTGTTTACCTTCCTCTACCAAAAAAAAAAAAAAAAAAAATCTTTGCGTGCCACAAGGACACTTCTCATGACTTATACTCCCATAAAATCACTCTTATACTACCTTCCGCTCTTTATGTATCAATAAGAAAAAACTTTTATAACCTAAAATAAATGGTTTATGTATATATATATATATATATATATATATATATATATATATATATATATATATATATATATATATATATATATTATTGTAACCACGAACGAGTGGTATTGATCAATAACTACACTGCACTAGCCAGGGCTCGAACCTATGATGCTCACCATGAGGCGGGCCAAAGCATCATAGGTTCGAGCCCTGGCTAGTGCAGTGTAGTTATTATATATATATATATATATATATATATATATATATATATATATATATATATATATATATAATATATATATATATATATATTATTTCTCAGTCAACAGCAGGATTCGAACCTGCAAACTTGGCAGCAGAGTACACAGTACTTCATCCACACAGATATGTACTCACCTAGTTGTGGTTGCAGGGGTCGAGTCACAGCTCCTGGCCCCGCCTCTTCACTGGTAGTGTGTGTGTGTGTGTGTGTGTGTGTGTGTGTGTGTGTGTGTGTGTGTGTGTGTATGCGTATGCGTGCGCGTGTGTGTGTATACCCCTCAGTGTCTATACACCGCTGTTGTCAATGCAAACACACTGAGTATATGTATACAGACCCCAGAATATATACAATGCTAGCATATGTTAGAAAGCTTTTACCTGAGGGTTGTATATGGGTATGGAAGCCTCGAGGGCGAGTCAGGGTACACGCAAGGGAACCTTGGGGGCATTGTGTGTTAATAGTTGAGACTGGAAGTCTTCACTTATGTTTTATTACCAATGTTAAATCTTTGTGAATGTAGGGGGTGACTGCTGCTGTTGCTAATGCTGCTGTTACTGTTGCTGCGGCGGCTACTGCTGCTACTGTTGTTGCTGTTGCTATTGTTACTGCTGTTATTGTTGTTCTGCTGCTGCTGTTACTGCTGCTATTGTTGCTGCTGCTGTTGGTGCTGGTGCTTGGTGCGTGCCTGCCACTCGCCTAACTTACCATCATCACGGTCCTTGTGAATGAACCTGGGTCACAAACCAGTCTTAATAAATACAATAAAGCTGCTTAACTGCTCTTCCTCCTCCACCTGCTCTTCCTCCTCCTACTGCTCTTCCTCCTCCTCCTGCTCTTCCTCCTCCTACTGCTCTTCCTCCTCCTACTGCTCTTCCTCCTACCCTCCCCTTCAACCTCCTCCCCGTTGTCCTCGTACTTCTGTCTTGTTCTCCTCCCAACCCTAGTTCTCGTCTTCCTCCTCCATCTGCTCTGCCTCCTCCTCCATCTTCTCTGCCTCCTCCTCCATCTCCAGGATGGATATGTGGTGCACAATAAACTAGCCACATCGACTCCAGGCTGGGGGACTGATTACCCCAAACTCCTCATTATCTTCCACCTTTCTCTGCATTGGACTGAAGAAGCCAAACGTTTCCAGAATAAAGATACTCAAATGTTACTCAAGTGTCTCATTTATCAACTTGTCGGGTTTCTAAACCATTTTTTTACTTAGGCGAAATTACTGATCATCTGCTCAGAAATTTAGGAATTTAACTGAACTATGAATAATAAAATCAGCTTCAGTTTGATCACGAATCTTAAAAGATTCATTTACTCACACGAGTCATTTTTTACGCCACACGTTACTACTGCTCCTCTCTGTCTCTCCTCTCTGTCTCTCCTCCCTCCTCTCTGTCTCTCCTCCCTCCTCTCTGTCTCTCCTCCCTCCTCTCTGTCTCTCCTCCCTTCCCTCTCGTTCCTACAATTAGAAAAAGGAAACGAGAACATAATTTTTTTTTCTGTGTCTCGCAGCTGAGAGTTTTGTGAGTTTTTGGTTAGAGTCCCTCCCCTCCCCCCCCGTACACCTGGGTGGGGGAAAGGTGTATATACACCTTTAAGTGTATATACCCTGAAAAAAATTCACCTCTTAGTGTATATATCGAGAAACACACACACCTCAATGTATATACACTGAGAAATGCGCCTCTGTGTGTATATATACCTAGAAATACACACCTCTCAATGTATATAGACTTTACACACTGATAAATGTACCTCTCAGTGTATATATACCGAGAAATACACACTTCTCAGTATATATAGACTGAGAACTACCGTGATAATTCAAGTGTTACTCACTGGTGGTGCACAGGTGATACGCAGCCTTAATAACCCTCATGTAGCCGGTAGTCTTGAAACTTATGAGGCTAATGAACCTGGAATACTATGGTTCATGCTTCTTGTTAGCTGATACTGAACCTCTGATGTGTCCATATCAGTAGTCCACAACTTTTTAGTGAGAAAGGGCCAACTGAACAGCCAAATTTAGAGGAGGACCGCAGTTGCCAGTTATATTGACAAGTCATGTGGTTGGTAGAGGCGGTGGTAAGGTTCTGGTGTAAAATGGCTTTAAATATTTTGCAGTTGTTGACACTGTGCAGTGTGGAACCTACATAAAAGTGAATTCGTTATTTCATGTGAGGGCCGCATCCATTTCCTAGAAGGGCCACATGCGGCCCTCGGGCCGCAAGTTGGGCACCCCCGGTCTACATTGTTACTCCAGCAAGGACTACTCTGTCATCATTAAAAAAGTCAACAAGGTGGTGGTCGATCATCCACCGCTACTAAAAGACATAAACAAACATGAATATTTTAATACAATATATTGCTATAAAATTAGCTTTTAGGTAACGGCAGTCACCTTTGGTATCTTCACGCTGACGGGATCGCAGGTAGAATGATGGCGAGTAAATTGGATATCCAGGATGGCTGTCATCCTAACGTAAATTTGTGGTTGCAGTCACTGACACACTCGCCCTTCTAACATTCTCTGCATTAGACAGACAAAGAAAAGCGAACTAGACAACATTTATATTTTCATAAAAAAACATTTATTTTCTGTTAGATTCAGAGCACATTAACCAAACATTTACCACGTACCTACAGATGGCCTTCAATACACTAGATGCAATACACTAGAATACCATTGTTATTCATCTGAGAACAGATGAATAGTCAACTGCATTATGTACTTGAACGCCATCTGCAGGTACATGTTAAATTTCTGGTTAATGTTCTCTGAGTCAAACACAAAATAAACGTTCTATGAAAATATAAATGATGTTTAGTTGGCTTTCCTTTCCATGTCTAATGCAGAGAATGTTAGAAAGGTGAGTGTGTGTGACGCACTCACTCAACTACGGTACATTAGTGATTATTCTTCCCCAGTAAGTTCGTCCTTGAGCAGATACCTCTTACTCACAGCTAAGATTTCATCTTCTAATTCTATAACACTCTTAAGAGAGCAAAATAATGGTTGAATTGCAAGCTATTAGCTTTCTACTGACTCACTAAACTTTAGCCTTTCCCCCTAACACAAAATTAACAATTAAATCCTACATAACACAAATAACCCGAACATAGGGGAAAGAAACTCGTGAAGACGTTTCGGTCCGACTTGGTTAGTGTGTGGCTATTTATTGGTCCAAGTCGGAGCGAAACGTCGTGATAAGTTTCTCCCATGTGCGATTATTTGTGTATTGTTGCAGTCACGGTATTGTGTCTTCTTATTCCTCCATAATGTTATTATAATCCTCATGAGCTTCCTCCTCTCTATCGTCTTCTCTTGTCACATAATTCGAACAGTTGTCAAATCTTCCAATTTTATCAAAAACACAGAGCAAGAAAGATGAGCTGGTGCTCATCTACCTGTAAGAGAGAGGCAGTGTTGATACTGCTGAAGCTGCAATGGATCAATTGCACGATCTTTGGGGGTGCAACCCGAACATGCTGAGGTGAAGGTTCACTACAAGAGTCTTGGCAAGCTCCTCGTTCTTCCCCTCAAATATGTATAACCATAATTCTTAAAGTGGTGAACCGGTAACCCAGTGGAAGGCCTCGGTCAGACGACCACAAGCTCCAGCTGCGGATCATCATATGATAAGACCCGCGTCAGGAAACACTTGTCCTGTTTCCTGACAAACCTAACCCGTGCATTTGGGTCAGGAAGTTGCTCACGCCAAGGAGTCTCCTAAACACATACCCTCTTCTTCGACTGGCCTAGCAGTCGAAGGTAAAGTTATTAATTTCGGCAAAAGACACGTACGTGTTCATCCTGTCCCTGAGAACCAAACTTTGTACGGGATATCTGACATTGTTCCTCCAGCCTCACACTTCTAACTATACTAAGCTGAACTAAGGGATGACTTAGCTTTTCGACTCATTTCCTGTTTCAAGAACTTTTACAAGCTTAGCTGTGTTAGGTAAATGGACATAGATGCAACTAATGCGACATTTTGTCGGTACTTTTAACCATCATTACTAAGCTTTGCTCAGACCTCTTCAACACAATTGTCATCAAAGATTTGTTAAGTTATACCATGAATTAAGGAAAGATCCTGGACTTCACCTTAACGAAACAGACAAAGCAAATGCGATAGTAATTATGGACAAGGTAGATTATAGTGGAAAAAATTTATTAGAAGACTGGGGAACTTACGTGCCCCTTAAGTCTGGAGAGCAGAGGAGAGATACATGGTCCAACAATACACTAACTTGTCACCAAAATGCTTCGAAGCTTCGATAAAACTTTCTTGTAAAATTCTTCACCACCAAGTGATGAATAATATTCACTCACCTCACATGAAAGCTTGTAGGAACGTGGCTGTAAGCTGAAAAATGGTAGCAAAGTCACTTCAGCACTGAAGTAGCAACTGCTACACAAACGTTCAGAAAGTCACTCTTGTAGAAACGTTCAGAGTCACTCTTGTAGAAACGTTCAGAAAGTCACTCTTGTAGAAACGTTCAGAAAGTCACTCTTGTAGAAACGTTCAGAAAGTCACTCTTGTAGAAACGTTCAGAAAGTCACTCTTGTAGAAACGTTCAGAAAGTCACTCTTGTAGAAACGTTCAGAAAGTCACTCTTGTAGAAACGTTCAGAAAGTCACTCTTGTAGAAACGTTCAGAAAGTCACTTGTAGAAACGTTCAGAAAGTCACTCTTGTAGAAACGTTCAGAAAGTCACTCTTGTAGAAACGTTTCGTCTAATGATACTTCTGAACTGTACATATGTGTTTTCCCACAGCAAAAGAAGGGGAAGAGATGGTGAAAAGAGGGAAGAAAAGAAACGGGAGAGGGGAAGAGGGAGGGGAGAAGAGGGAGGGGAGAAGATGGAAGGGGAGGAGGAAGCTGCAGATAACTCGTAATCTCATCATCTGCCTTAACTTAACAACGCTCAAGCGTCACCTTGTGGGTGTGGCACTGATGTCACCTTGTGGGTGTGGCACTGACGTCACCTTGTGGGTGTGGCACTGACGTCACCTTGTGGGTGTGGCACTGACGTCACCTTGTGGGGTGTGGCACTAACGCTACCTAGAGGAGTGTGGCACTGATGTCACCTTGTGGGTGTGGCACTGACGTCACCTTGTGGGTGTGGCACTGACGTCACCTTGTGGGGTGTGACGCTGATGTTACCTTGTGGGTGTGGCACTGATGTCACCTTATGTGGTGTAGCACTGACGTTACCTTGTGGGGTGTGGCACTAACGCCACCTTGTGGGGTGTGCCACTGACGTTACATAGAGGGGTATGGCACTGACGTTACCTTGTGGGGTGTAGCACTGACGTCACCTTGGGTGTGGCACTAACGCCACCTTGTGGGGTGTGGCACTGACGTTACCTAGAAGGGTGTGGAACTGACGTTACCTTGTGGGGTGTGGCGCTGACGTTACCTAGAAGGGTGTGGAACTGACGTTACCTTGTGGGGTGTGGCACTGACGTTACCTTGCGGGGTGTGGCACTGACGTCACTTTCTGTGGCGTGGCACTGACATCACTTTGTGGAGTGTGGCACTAACGTCACCTTATTGGGCGTGGCTGACGCCATCTTTTAGGCCTCTACTGACAGCACACAAACTTCCAAATATTTTCGTGCTGAGATTAAAAAATTTTGAGAATTTACCATTAACACAAAACTTACATTTCAAGATTGTTTCATTGTCAACATTACATTAAATATTGTTATTAGACAGGTTAATTATATATATATATATATATATATAAAATTAACCTAATGTTGTCAATTAAAACAATCTTGCCACGGATTCAAACCCCACCCGTTCCGTGATTATTATTGTTATATTTACAAATCACTACATGGAGACTGAAAATTACGACGACGTTCGTCGGCTGACATTTACAATCACACGTGAGGTACTTTGTAATGTTCAAGTCGACGAAACTCGTGTCTTTTTCTCTATGAGGTTATTTGTGTATTATCCACCACTATTGTGTCTTTTCCTTTGTTATATGTTATAATCCACAATCATCTACAAGTTATAATTTCCAATATTATTGCTCAAGAAAATCTTAACCTAGACGAAGAGGTGACACAACACGTCTTTGCGACTGAGAACCTTCTTATTGCGCTCTCCTGGTATCACCTGCTGACGCGCGCCTGATATCCTTCTGTAAGTTGCAGTCTTGTTGCCTCATCTTCCTTGTGCAATATTCTTGACGAAGCAAACACAAGGATGATTGAGTTTTACCTACGACTTGGAAGGTCCTGGAGGGATTGGTACCAAACCTGCACACGAAAATTCGCTCCCTATGAAAGCAAAAGACTCGGCAGGAGATGCAACATTTCCCCGATGAAAAGCAGGGGCGCCACGAGTACATTGGGAGACAACACAATAAGTGTCCGGGGCCCAAGACTGTTCAACTGCAGCCCAGCATACATAAGGGTGATTACCAATAGACCCCTGGCTGTTTTCAAAAAGGAACTGGACAGGCACCTAAAGTCAGTACCTGACCTACCGGGCTGTGGTTCGTACGTCAGTTTGCGTGCGGCCAGCAGTAACAACCTGGTTGATCAGACCATGATCCACCATGAGGCCTGGTCTCAGACCGAGCCGCAGGGCGTTGACCCCCGAAACCCTCTCCAGGTAAACTCAATGGTAAACAATTTTGAGGTTCTGTTATGGACGTCAGTCTTACCCAGTCTGAGCGGCCCTACCCACCTACTCTCGTGCGGGTTCATACGTCACACAGAAATCCTCTTCCATTTTCTTACGACAATTCACGGAACGAATGTGGTTTGAAACCCCACCCGTTCCGTGGTTTGTCTGCAATAGTGTCATTACGGATCTTACGACAACTGTGGTATTTATTCATTACCTTTATCAATTATTATGACATGTAATTCTATTCTTATTCTTTATTCTTTTGCACATGTTTCAAAGAAATTATTAACAATTTAAACGCGTATAAAACAGGTAGGTAGGTAGGTGGGCAGGCAGGCAGGCAGGCATGCAGGCAGGCAGGCAGGCAGGCAGGCAGGTAGGCAGGCAGGCAGGCAGGCAAGTATGCAGGCAGGTAGGCAGGCAGGGTGGCAGGCAGGCAGGCAGGCAGGCGGCAGGCAGGCAGGCAGGCAGGCAGGCAGGCAGGCAGGCAGGCAAGTATGCAGGCAGGTAGCAGGCAGGCAGGCAGGCAGGCAGGCAGGCAGGGCAGGCAGGCAGGCAGCGGCAGTATGCAGGCAGGTAGGCAGGCAGGCATGTAGACAGGTAATCAGACAGGCAGGTAGGCAGGCAGGCAGGCAGGTAGGCAGGCAGGCATGTAGACAGGTAATCAGACAGGCAGGTAGGCAGGCAGGTAGGCAGGCATGTAGACAGGTAATCAGACAGGCAGGCAGGCAGGCAGGCAGGCAGGCAGGCAGGCAGGCAGGCAGGCAGGCAGGCAGGCAGGCAGGCAGGCAGGCAGGCAAGTATGCAGGCAGGTAGGCAGGCAGGCATGTAGACAGGTAATCAGACAGGCAGGCAGGCAGGCAGGCAGGCAGGCAGGTAGGCAGGCAGGCAGGCATGTAGACAGGTAATCAGACAGGCAGGTAGGCAGGCAGGTAGGCAGGCATGTAGACAGGTAATCAGACAGGCAGGCAGGCAGGCAGGTAGGCAGGCAGGCAGGCAGGCAGGCAGGCAGGCAGGCAGGCAGGCAGGTAGGCGGTAGGCAGGCATGTAGACAGGTAATCAGACAGGCAGGTAGGCAGGAGTAGGCAGGCATGTAGACAGGTAATCAGACAGGCAGGCAGGCAGGCAGGTAGGCAGGCAGGCAGGCAGCAGGCAGGCAGGCAGGCAGGCATGTAGACAGGTAGGCAGACAGGCAGGCTGAGCGGCCGTCATTACAGTGCCACTAACAAGGAAGCTGCCGGAAATGTTAAGAATGTCAATAAACTTTTGCTGAGAACAAGATGCTGCAGGATGCCCATCTTCCACTCAGACTCTCTCTCTCTCTCTCTCTCTCTTCTCAATATATATATATATATATATATATATATATATATATATATATATCTATATCTATATATATATATATATAATATATATATATATATATATATATATCCATATATATATATATATATATATATATATATATATATATATATATATATATATATATATATATATATATATATATATATATATATATATATATATATATAGGTAGTAGGTTGGTAGACAGCAACCGCCCAGGGAGGTACTACCACCCAGGGAGGTACTACCGTCCTGCCAAGTGAGTGTAAAACGAAAGCCTGTAATTGTTTTACATGATGGTAGGATTGCTGGTGTCTTTTTTCTGTCTCATAAACATGCAAGATTTCAGGTACATCTTGCTACTTCTACTTACACTTAGGTCACACTACACATTCATGTACAAGCATATATATACACACCCCTCTGGGTTTTCTTCTATTTTCTTACTAGTTCTTGTTCTTATTTCCTCTTATCTCCATGGGGAAGTGGAACAGAATTCTTCCTCCGTAAGCCATGCGTGTCGTAAAAGGCGATTAAAATGCCTGGAGCAAGGGCTAGTAACCCCTTCTCCTGAATAAATTACTAAATGTAAAAGGAGAAACTTTCGTTTTCCTTTTGGGCCACCCTGCCTCGGTGGGAAACGGCTGACGTGTTGAAAGGAAAGGAAATATATATATATATATATATATATATATATATATATATATATATATATATATATATATATATATATATATATATATATGCAAAAACACGGGGAGGGGGAGTTGAATGATAGCTCTAGGCCTTTCGTGTTGCAATCAACACATCATCAGGGGCTTGCAATGTTGCAGAAAAAAGGAGGTCCGACCAAATACGTTCAGAGGACGCGTCTTTGCTCCAGCATTAACATTTAAATACTATATGGCTCAAAAATATATATTAAAATACATATTATAATAGCTGCGTAAACTTATGTCTTTGTAAGACCTCTTCGCAATCCTGAGACTGTAAACACTACTGGTGGCATTTATGTGCACATGTGTGCTCCTGGTGGCACCTATGTGCTACTGGAGTGGCATGCATATGTACGTGTGTTACTAGAAGCAACTATGCGCGCCTTCATGTGCACACGAGTGCTACTACTACTACTAGTAGCACCTATGCCCTACTACTACTTAAGTGTGCAGTGGTTGTACTAGTAGCACCTATGCACTACATATCCACATGTGTGCTACCCCAGTAGCACACATGTACACATACATGTACACATCTAGACTGAACTAACTACGAACATTCTCCATCTCTCTTCCCCCAACATTAAAAAACACCATAATACCATATGCCATTACGTCCCCCGGGCCTCTAATATTTCCCATGACATGAATTATCTTGGGAAGATAAAATATGAAACATTGAGGACAGAGTAATTATAGTAATTAACATAATTAAGGAGAACGACGACAGGCAGGTCCCTGGAACTGAAGATTGTCTCTCTTAATGAAGGAATGACCGTCTTATATCATTATAATTGAAGTCATTACAGGACGGAAGTCATTACAATTAACAGATTGGAGTATGCCTACTGAGAAGAATGGCAGAACCTACTAATTATTTTCTATGTTATTATATAATTTTTTATTATTATTATTATTATTATATAATTACCTTAGTTTTTAGATTTATTATTATTATATAATTATCCTTGTTATATTATTATTATTGTTATTTTTACTATAGTTATTATTTTATTTATTATATTTTCATTATTATTATCTTTATTGTATTATTATTTGTCATATTCACTGTCCTCAAATAACAAAAATATTTCAAACATTTTCAAGGTTTATATTGTTCGGACAGAGTCATTAACTCTTACAATGAATGATCTTACTAGGGAATACTAGTAAGATCATTCAACCACTGATACGCCTCTAGCATCTAGCCTGTGTCTGGCTTAGTACTTACGCGACTCGGCCTAAGTACTACGTACCTTGACGCAGAGTGTGTAGGTTCGAATCCTGCTGTGGACTGAGAGATAATGTTTATAGATAATTTCACCCGTTTGCGAATTGTCAAGCATATTTATGCCTATTTTAACTGAAGACATGACACAAACAACGTTAGAAAACCAACGTTGAGCAAACACATTACGACTCACGCGCCATGAGTTCAGATCCCACCCGTTCAGTGGTTTGTTTACAATCGTGGTATGACGATTACGCGAGTCATATCTCTCCCGTTGCACCACACACTAATATAATGACTTGTGAATATATACGTCGAAAAAAAAATGGTCGAAAAAATTAATACAAAATTTTTACCCATTGAAAATTATAAGCCAAAGGCTGGGTAACAGAAAAGTGAAAGTGCTTCGTAATGCCTCAGGCGAACCATTGTTACAAAGATGTATTTTTGTAGACCAATCAAACAAGGATTTTGTGCTATTATGGGAAGAGATTTTTCTCTTTCCTTCTCTTTATTAGTCAAAGTGTTTATTACACACACACACCAAATGCTTATGAGAAGATAACCACAGTATGGTGATCAAAGCTACCCATGCTGGGTGATAGCACAGATAAAGGAGGTTTTCAACACCTTAACAAGAGGTTACAGCTGTATATTGAGGTAAAAAAAAAGTACGGGGGGAGAGTAGAAGAAATACTACAAAAGTCCTTTCTCAGATACAAATATTTATTTCCTTGCAAAGCTTACAATGTGTGGTTTACGTGTTATAAGATTTTAATTACAAAGGTGGCCACTATCGTGCCTAGGCACTTCCCGCAGACTAATACTAATTCTTACGCTATTTTAATACAGGTTATGTTTGAGTAGTATATTTGAACATATTAATTAGGTACGTAATTAGATACACTCCCAGCTAGGTAGATACATAATTAGGTTTAAAATAGTTATGTAGTCCAAAACATTTATTAATATTACAAATGGTAGATTTCGTAATGGGATTCGATTTGTCTTGGCATGATACATTGTTTCTATTAAAGCCATACTGGAAGAGTATCTTAGACAAACTTAGGATTAGCTTAAGATTTAATAGGACTAACTTAAGATTAATAGGCAATAGCTATATTAAGAATTTTATGTTTATAGGAGGTCAAAACCTACAACAGTCACAACATACAATAGGTTACAAGAGGTCATAACCTACAAGAGGTCATAACCTACAAGAGGTCATAACCTACAAGAGGTCATAACCTACAAGTCACAACCTACAAGTTAACACACACACTCAATACGCAAGTAACAACAGCCTGGCTGACCAGAGCAGTCACCTGGGAACGCTGAAGCCAGGTAACGAGAATGCAACTTTGGAAACAGGTCACAGGTACATCACAGGCATCTCGCCAAGACAAGCAATTACCTACTGACCGCCAGAGTGGCCCTCAAGAGGCCATTATGTGTTAAAGAGAGAGTAAAAGAGCATGTAGCTGCCTCCTGTGTTTTGTACCTGAAGAGTAAACAGAACCTCCATACGTTGCAGCAAGTCCCTTTACACTTACTGTTCCTGTTCACCTGCCCCTGTTCACCTGCCTCTGTTCACCTGCCTCTGTTCACCTGCCTCTGTTCACCTATGTGATACATAGCAACATTTGTTGAGAAATATGGCACAAAAACACTATTGTTTTAGCTGTACTGTGTAGTCAATAGACACTGAAGCCACTTAACCAGCCAACAGTCTATCAGTGGTGTATAAACAAAATGAGAAGTGTATTTCTTTCACTGTATATAAGTAGTTTACTTTAATCCTTATGTGGCATGCTGAGGGTACGTTACATTTTATTCTGCGTATGTCACACACCCATATAGACATGCCCTCCCGACAAGCAAACCAGATGCTAAGAGCATAATGAACGGGGCCCCCTTGTTATGCTAGCACCTTGGTTTAACCAGCCAGTCACAAGTAAGCCTGCCAAAGTTGTGAAGCGATGTGGTACACTTGTCAAGCAAGTCTGTCAATGTTGTGAAGCAACATTGTCAGACTTACCTCCAAGTCTGGTCGAAGACGGTTCTCAAGAGTCTCTTGCTTGCAAAACTGCCTCTCTGTACATAACCTCTGTAAATCTGCACACTGCCATAACAACATACTGGAGTGAGAGATATGGGAGAAAGTGTAAAATAAACCCAGTGAGGAGCAGGGGTGCGGTGGGGACAATACGGGAGCACTGTATTAACATCCGGGGTCCCAGACTATTCAACTTCTTACCAGAAGAAAGGGTAAAAAAGGCCTAATGCCACACATAAGAGAAACTTGTGACGACGTTTCGGTCCGACTTGGACCATAATACAGTTAAAGGTTATTAAACCAATAATAAATCAATCCATGTGTCGCTAAACCTAGGAAAAAACTGCGAATCTGAGTGTTTTATTTATTTTCAACCTGCGCTCCTCGACCTTGGCGCAGTGGGCAAATACTTGCGTACCCAGCGACCTACATCCAGCGCACGTCACCACCCTGCGCACTGGGCACAGAGGCGGAAATGTTTGTCATGTCAGCATCCACCTGCCTCCTGACATGACCAGCAAGTCAGCAGTACCTGCCTCCTGACATTTAGCAATAGGTCAGCATCACGTGTCTCCTGACAATGCAAGCAAACGCTCAGCATGTACAGCACGTCAGCACCAGCAGGCAGCTATGCAGCATCACGCCACATGAGCAAACACCAGGAGGCTGATGTCCACACAACTTAACACATATGATCATAGGTACAAATGTAATACTGCCAAGTTGATAAATTAGACACATGTGCAACACTTGGGTATCTTTATTATGGAAACGTTTCGCCACACAGTGGCTTCATCAGTCCAATAAAAAGAAGAATTGTGAAGATCAGAAGGAGTTTGAGGTAATCAGTCCCTCAGCCTGGAGTCGATGTAATCAGACCATCAATCTTGATAAGAATATAGCAAATGCGTTAAGGGGCTTATATACTGCAGACAGGTGAGGTGAAGCAGTAGTGGGAGGTGTCACCTTGGATAAATCCACAGGTGGAAGTAGGTCATGCCGATAGGTTTAGGCAAGTGTAGCATTCCCAGTATCAAGATCCCAGTATGTTGTTGTGTCTGACAGTAATGTAGATCAATGGTGAGAAATGTCTAATAAAAGATACTTAGATTCTTGTCTTCATATCAAGAAATATAAATAACAGAAGTCCTCAGATTAAACATTAACTTTATATATCCTTGGTTAGATCTCGCTTAAATTATGCTGCTTAGTTGTGGACTCCGTAGTACATAATGAATATAAATGCGTGTATCAGAAACCTTCCCTACGAAGATAGGCTCGAGGTGTCAACAGTATAATACTTCACCATTCTCCTTTGTATGGACTGATGAAGCCACTGTGTGGCGAAACGTTTCCTCAATAAAGATACCCAAGTGTTGCACATGTGTCTAATTTATCAACATGTCGGTTCTCTGAACCATTTATCTACAAGCATTAATGGGTCTACTGCAGTGTTTCTTTATTCTCATGCTGCACATGTGTTTCATTAACCAAGTGCTCGCTAAGAACCTCGAGAAGCTCATGGCTGTATGAACCCAGGCAAGGAGGCTCCAGTCTGCTGGGGTACACATTACTGTGTGTTGCTCCCTACACCAGCTGATCATGTAAAAGAGAGACACGTGAAGACGTTTCACCAATCAGTGGCTTTATCCATCCAATACAGAGAATACTGCGAGAGACGGTGGAAGCCACATTCATCAAGGCTGAGAAACTGTACTTACTAAATGGTTATAACTGTGACCATAATTTTAAAGGGATGGACCGGTAAGCCAGCGGAAGGCCTCGGTCAGAGGGACTGAGTCCCTCAAACTACTACTGCATGTCTTCCACCGTTTCCGGTAATATTCTCTATACTGGACTGTTAAAAACCACTCGTTGGCGAAACGTCTTGATAATAAGGGTACCCAAATAAGAACATAAGAAGAAACGCCGCAGCAGGCCTACTGGCCCATGCAGGCAGGTCCAAGTCACCTACCGGCTTAAGCCACTGTCCTAGCATGTGTCTTACTCTTCTACTTATCGATTTTGTAAACCATTAATATATGAGCGATGTAAACGTTATGAGCTCAGGTGTTTTTCGCATCGACATTGGATAGAGATCCTCCTCCCATCAGCTGATCAGTGTAAACATCGGATAGTGATCCTCCTCCCATCAGCTGATCAGTGTAAACATCGGATAGTGATCCTCCTCCCATCAGCTGATCAGTGTAAACATTGGATAGAGATCCTCCTCCCATCAGCTGATCAGTGTAAACATCGGATAGTGATCCTCCTCCCATCAGCTGATCAGCGTAAACATTGGATAGAGATCCTCCTCCCATCAGCTGATCAGCGTAAACATTAGATAGAGATCCTCCTCCCATCAGCTGATCAGTGTAAACATCGGATAGTGATCCTCCTCCCATCAGCTGATCAGTGTAAACACGAGGCCCCGGCCTCCGGAGCACACACACAGAACAAATGATTGGTGCAAACACCGTGACCAAACAGAGCATATCAACAGTACAAACAGGTTTTGCAGATACACTCAAGTAACAGCTGTTTCAACGTCTACATTCCTAGCGTCTGACTAACGGTAAAAGCCCTAGGAACCTGAGGTGCGTCACTGCTAATTCTCGATTCCCAAGACAAAAATATACTTTCTCACAGTCGAATGCTAAGTACTTGAGAGTACATGGGTAAAGAAGACATAGAAGTCCTCCTGGAGGCTATCTAATGAAAAGAGCTATTTACTGCTACCGAGATTAAAGAACTATCGTGGGTTACTTAGGTGTGTGGGACAAGGATAGTATAAACAGTAGTAAAAATGAGTAAAAGAGATAAACTTCAGTAAAACCTTTATTTATGTGTTGCAAGAACCAATAAAGGCAAGAATATAAGGGATTACCTGACTAATTCCAGAATATAGGCGATTACATGGCCAATACCAAAATATAGGGGATTGCATGACCAATTCCAGAATCATTGTTTCTATACATATTTCACATCACCACATCACTCCACAGATTTAGTATGTTTGGTTTAAATCCTATCTGCTGCACGAAGTTCACTGAGAATGCAATTTACCACAATCTAGAATACATTAATCCCCACCCACACACCCATCCACATATCCATCCACCCATCGTGTACACACCCACTCATCTACACACCCACCCATCCAAACATTCACTCATTCACCCATCCAGCCATCCCATCCATCCACCCACCCACACACCCACCCACCCACCCACCAACACTAGCAGCGTCTTCTCCCTAGTGATGCTAGACATTATCATCAGCTAATCCCTTCAAGGTGAAGTATCTTGATACAGGTGAAGAGCTCTTGATTCATGGAATATGAGTTACCCTCCTCTTCCTCAGATCAAACCTAGTTACCTCCCATTTCCAGGCGCTATATGACTAGATCAATGTTATACATTATCAACAAGATAATAAATAAAATTCTTGTACAACACCTGGGTATCTTAACTGGACGGATAAGATACATGTACAACACCTGGGTATCCTTATTTGACGAATAAGACACACGTTCAACACCTGAGTATCCTATTTGACGAATGACACATGTACAACACCTGTGTACCTATATTGAGGGAGGCTTCACCTGTACAAAAGTCGTGAGGGGTGGAAACTTTTGATACTGGAGGAGAGTGGAAGAAGTGAAGAGTAAAGCAGTTGAGGACAGTGTCACATGTGGGCGGGGTCCTATACAACCTCACCAGGACAGACTGAACATGCATACGAGCCTGTCATGAAAGACTAGCCTCCATACTTTCCCAACAGGACACGCTGAACGCACATATGAGCCGAACCAAAACAATTTGAGAACCTATACGAACGCAGCAAGGCAGATTGAGCCCTCGCACGAACCAAGAGGAACCACGGGTGCCACCTTCTCCACATAAACCATTCAGAAATCACCAACTCCTTCATATACAATAGCTTCTAACTCTGATGTTTGCACTAGAGCCCAGAACTGACACAATTAAACTCACTTTAAAGGAGAACAAGTCTCACGTCTCTTACACCCTGGTTCAGGAAAACACGAAGAACGTCTCTCACACCCTGGTTCAGAACCTGAAGAACACGTCTATCACACACTGGGTCAGGAGAACATGAAGAACGTCTCTCACACCTCTCATGTCTATTACACCCTGGTTAGGTGGGTTAGTTGTGCATTGTTTCAGCCACGGTACTGTGGGTTGTGCATTGCTCCAACCACGGTACTGTGGGTTGTGTATTGTTCCAACCACGGTACTGTGGGTTGTGTATTGTTCCAACCACGGTACTGTGGGTTGTGCATTGCTCCAACCACGGTACTGTGGGTTGTATTGTTCCAACCACGGTACTGTGGGTTGTGCATTGCCCAACCACGGTACTGTGGGTTGTGTATTGTTCCAACCACGGTACTGTGGGTTGTATTGTTCCAACCACGGTACTGTGGGTGCATTGCCCAACCACGGTACTGTGGGTTGTGTATTGTTCCAACCACGGTACTGTGGGTTGTGCATTGCTCCAACCACGGTACTGTGGGTTGTGCATTGTTCCAACCACGGTACTGTGGGTTGTGCATTGTTCCAACCACGGTACTGTGGGTTGTGTATTGTTCCAACCACGGTACTGTGGGTTGTGTATTGTTCCAACCACGGTACTGTGGGTTGTGCATTGTTCCAACCACGGTACTGTGGGTTGTGCATTGTTCCAACCATGGTACTGTGGGTTGTGCATTGTTCCAACCACGGTACTGTGACTATTCTCGCCGATTTTTTCAGACCATAGAAATCTATATATTAATTGAAAATTGTTAGGAGAGGGGAGGTTAGTGTGTGTTAAAAGCTCTAGCACTAAGGTCAGACAGACGGTCTAGCAGTAAGGTCAGATGGTCTACTAGTAAGGTCAGGAGCTTGATATTCAGGTCATTCCCGCAATAGAACATTTAAGAGACCAAAACAAAGATTAATTCACTTTCTTCTTCCCGAAGGTTACTAAAAAGGTGCGCGCACTGCGACAAAATGTTTTCACCCAATGTTTTCTCTCTCTCTTTCTCTCTCCCTCCTCTTTTAACGCAATTTTTTACAAGGTTAGGTTAAAGATTCCTAACTTTACTTACAACCAAAGAGCTGTTATCTACATCAGCTTAGTTGAAAGTATTTTATTGTTATGAGATATACAGACATGGGACAGGATAACAAGATGACTTGTATAAGGCAGTGGTAGAGTCCAACTCAATAAATACCTTCCAGAGTAGATATCATAAAGCCAAGGAGACCAGAAGTCAGTGATGGCGATCAAGGTGGTCTAGAAGGCGGGACCAGGAGCTGAGTATCGACCCGCAAACAAATATCAGTGTGTACAAATTGGTGAAAACACATACCCACACACACACATACGGGATCCATATATAGCTTTAAAGAGAAGTACAACAAGGCTCTTAGAGCAGAGATCATGGTTCCTGTGTATTCTTGGTCCACATGAGAGTGTTCTTTAACCAAGAAGGGAAAGCTTCAGATGTTATGACAACCATTACAAAAATCATAACTTTCAGAGGTGTACTAGCACTTTACTGCACACTTTCAGAGCCGTACTAGCACTTTATTACTCACCATCAGAGCTGTACTAGCACACTTTCAGAGATGTACTAGAACTTTCTTGCAAACTTTAAGAGCCGTACTACCACTAGACATACTAGCACTTTATTATACATTTTCAGAGCCCTGATAGCACTTTCAGTCGTATTAGCGCAGGGAAAGAACAAGTGCACGAGGCTTTACCATGATCCTTGCTGACCAGGATGTTCAAGGATCACCTTCCTGCAACCACCACCTCCCTTAGTGTAGTGTCACCAGTGTGGCCAAGAACCACAACAACAACAACCACAACGACAGCTAGAACGACAACAATAACAACCACAACGACAGCAAGAACGACGACAACGACCACAACGACAGCAAGAACAACAAAAACAGCAAGAACGACGACAACAAAAACAGCAAGAACGACAACAACAACCACAATGACACCAAAAATGACGACAACGTGCAGCCAGTAGTAACAGCCTGGTTGATCAGGCCCTGATCCACCGGGAGGCCTTGTCGTGGACCGGGACGCGGGGGCGTTGATCCCCGGAATAAACTCCAGGTAGGTAACAACGAAACAATGACAGCGGTAATAACAGCACCCGTAGCACTGACAGCCGCAGTAACAGCAGTAGTGATAGCAGCGGTATTACCCGCAATAACAGAAACAGCAGTCGCAGCAATAAAAGCAGCTGTAGGAACAGGAGCAGCTGCACGACAGCAGCAAGCTGGAACTGCCAACTAATCGTAGCAAAAAAAATACAAACCAGAATACAAAATAACCCAGGTTGAAGAGGACCCAAAACGGAGGTGTAAACACTTCACCCTACGAGGAGGAGCACCAGACCATCTTGTGAAGTTATGACGTGAGAGTCACACTAAGCCTTCTGCCTCTCTGGTTCACAGATGGTGGTGACACGCGCAGATGGTGTAAGCAGTGGTCGTGGTACAGATGGTGTTGCCACAGCTCATTTTGCCTTAAAGCGGTTGATGTTTCAAGTGAAAACTTTTGCTTGCATTAATGGGATAAAGTGGTGACAAATTGGTGAAAAAGCCACATTTCTGACCCCTGGGTATCTCTAGCGATGGAGACTAAGCCAAGAAGTGGCCTTTTTTAATCCAATGCAGCGCACTCAGCTCACACACGCTGAGTCTCCGTGGGTCGATCACCGGCAAGAGTGGAAACGTTGGCATGCTTCCTTACACCTCCTGCCCCTGTTCACCTAGAAGTAAGTAGGTACCTGGGTGTTAGTCGACTGTTGTGGGTGGCATCCTGAGGTAGGATAGCAGATCTTAGCCTGTAAAACTGATTTGTGTAAAAAAAAACTGAATTGATCGACGGTGAGAGACTGAACACTTCCTATCAAGGCTACCTGGGTGTACGGGGGTCAACGCCCCCGCGCCCCAATCCTTGACCAGGCCTCCCGATGGATCAGGTCCTGATCGACCAGGCTGAAGGACTGTATACCTCAACTTAGCGGCCAACTAACCACTCCTCATCTGAAGTTACCCTCTCACTCACGATGTGATGATCCAAGGCAGACCGCAACACAATCTAGCATCATCACCAATCCATGGTTAGGTGTTTATAACCTAACTTACCTAGTCTGCTATTTAATTCAGCTCTCTTCTTAGATCACGCAGAAAGTGACACGCTAACAAGTTAAAAAAACGAGTCTACACTTATGGTGAAGGATATGAAGAGCTGTGTTAATTAAGAGGCGCGTGAGTTTCCCTATCTCCTAATATGTTTTTTTTTTCTATAATCTACCTTGTCCATAATTACTATCGCATTTGCTTTGTCTGCTTTCGTAAGGTGAAGTCCAGGATCTTTCTTTAATTCATGGTATAACTTAACAAATCTTTGAGGACAATTGTGTTGTAGAGGTGTGAGCAAAAATTGGTTAAGTTATACCATGAATTAAGGAAAGATCCTGGACTTCACTTTACGAAACAGACACAGCAAATGCGATAGTAATTATGGACAAGGTAGATTATAGGGGAAAACTAACATATTACTAGAAAACAGGGGAACTGACGTGCCCCTTAAAAGTTGGACGACCTTGATAAAGAAGGCGTAGCTACTGGTGGTCGCCCACACCAGCCCACGTCACAGGCAGGAATGTGATACACTCCCACCTCACCATCTATGCTCACTCCAAGGTCACATAACATCTGACAAAACAACAACAATAACCCATATCTTCAAGGTTATTCGCAAGTACTGTTGACAACAGTGAAGAAGAGATACGTTTACTGTAAGGACTTACTGCCGTCTCCAAATCTCATGACATTTATAATACAATTTTTCCAAACGGTCTCATAAATGCCCCATGATATTTCTGAACCATTTTACCAAACGCTTTATAAAATCTCTCACGATGTTTCTCTAAGATCATTTTTCCAAACGGCTTCCAAAATGTGCCACAAAATTTGAGACCGGTCTCCAAACGGTCTCCAAAATAAATGCAAGAGTCCTAGCAAAAATACACCAGAGTTTAAGGTTTGAAGTCTATCAACAGAGGCATTCTCGTTACTGCATAGAAACCAATTTACTTAATAAAATAAGAAAAAATAACATTTACAAAATTCAAAGTGAATGCCATACTGTCTTTGAACAAAGCCCACCAATACTAAAAGTTTGAAGTCGATCAAGAAAGTCATTATCCAGTTATTGCTCGAAATCCGTCGATTTCAAGTTGACTATTGTTAAAAATGTGCTTGTACACAGACTAAACTTAATGTAAAATGGATAAGCCTTTAAAGGTGACTTGTAAATGGTCTAAGTTAGACCGAAACGTCGTCGTTAGCTCCTCTCTTCTATGTGCGGGTTACTTGTGTACAGTGTAAGGTGAAAGTCGTACATGTATGGCATACCATACTGACAGGACGAAGAATAAGACACATGTGCAACATCTGGATAGCTTTAGTGTAAACGTTTCGCCCTCCAGTGGCTTTACCAATACAAATTCAAGAACAAAATTGGAAGACAGTAGAACTATATACAAAAGATGAGGTAATCAGTCCCTCAGCTTGTCTAAGGGACTGATTACCTCATCTTTTGTATACAGTCTTCACATTATATCCTTGTACTGATAAAGCCACTGGAGGGCGAAACGTCTACAATAAAGATACCCAGATGTTGCACACGTGTCTAATTCTTCAAGGTGAAAATGGTTCAAAAGAGGTACGTATCTCTAAGTATATTTATCGTCATTTAATGGGAAATTCTCCCCATTATTTTACGCATAAACGGGAAAGTATTGACATGACTGAGTCTTCTCTCAGCACACACCTGTGCTGAATGCCTGAAGACAAGCACGAGTTATCGGAGACATTCCAAGAATCTTGGAATGGTTTATAACATTGGGTCATAGGGAACCTTCGCATACTAATAGCTGCATGACTCATGCCCATGTTGCAGTGCACCAGCGTTGAAAATTGGAAGCCGATCAGATGAGGGTTCAATTTATAAACGAAATGACGAAACTTTTTACGAAAGGGGAAAAAAATCTGGTAAGCACTTGACGGGACTCCTTCGGGGGATAACTAATAGAGCATTTACGATGATTCTTTTTTCTTTCCTTAAGAAAAAGTCGCTGCGTATCCCAGACTTTGTATCCAAGTTGCCGTGGAAATGAACTTGTTGGAGTGTCACTCAACCGACTGTGGTAAATGGTGGGGAATTGGTGTGGCACTGATGCTGTCAGTGACAGAGACGGCACACTCTTGCGGATTTATAAACGAGTAACTGATCGCTGTCCGATTCTCTTCCTTGATTACTTCTCTGGAGAATGTCTTTTGTGACTGTTAAAGTGGGCCGTGTGGAGGGGACAGAGTGGAGTGTGTGGGGAAAATGAGTAGTGTGTGGAAAGGGGGGAGGAAGATTGTGAGGAGTGGATAAATATGGTGTGTGAGTGGGTTGTATGAGGAAAAAAAGTAGAGAGAGTGGGGTTTGGTGGAAGAGAGGGGTTAGTGTTTGGAAAGAGAATGACAGGAAAATCATCCTGCGTGATGGAGCGTGACAGGAAAATCCTTCCTGGGTGACGAAGTATGATAGGAAAGCCATCCTGTGTGATGCCACTGAGTTCGACTCACAAATGAAGAACTCAGGTTTAAGTCTAGTTAGAAACGAGATTTATGAAAAAAAAAAACTCCTTAAGTACTATATGGGCAAATCTAGCTGCAAATATTCACCTAAATAGGAGTTAGTCGACTGTCATGGGTCGTCGCATCTTAAGAGTGAAATGACTGACTGGTTAACCCAACTTAAAGTTTATAGACACACGAGGATTATTAAGGCTGCATGTCACCTGTTTACCACCAATCTAAAATACTTTAATCTCTAGTATGGGCATGTAGGTATTAAAGTAAACTATAAATATACGGACCGCGATTCGAGCCTCTCGTCCACTCTTTTGTTTATTCATATATATATATATACACCCTTCCATGAGTACATACACTGCTAGTACTCTGCATACACATCAAGAGATGTACATTCATCAAAACATTACACAAAATAACTTAAGGTGAGACCGTATTGAAAATCAATCCCACTACCGCGTTAATAACTCTAAATTTCTACTTCTGTGGCCGAAGGACTGACGATGTGTGGAAAAAAAATTAACGTAGAGCAAGTTTGAGAGGATGATTGGATCGCGTGAGGCGATTGGTTGGGGTACGGGGAAAAAAGAGGAAGGAATTTGAATCAGGTGATGTGATTGGGTGATGCACAGGGTGAAGGGGACGAGGTGAAGCCAGGCGATGGATGAGGAAGAGAAGTATCCAAGTTGAGAACTGGTGAGGCGAAGAAAAGGTTGTGGTGGCTTCCAGCCAAGATTGAAACACTCTCCCTTTTCTCCTCTCCTCCTCCTCTTCTCTTTCCTCTTCCCTACATTCTCCTGCACACCGACAGGTCACTGGTGGACAGGAATCATCCCAGGAAATACAACCCTCCTGTCTGTTAAATGTTTTGCACTCTGGCAGGCAAAATGACCTCGTTCTTTCTCAAGAACATGTAAGAACACGTCAATCTTACAAACTACCACGTACACTCAGCATATTTTTAATATTTCCTGTGTGCATCTCAATAGTTACTATCCCAGTAATATCAACATTTATAATATAGAAACCTCGGTCTTGGATCGGGCCGCGAGGGCGATGACCCCGGGTTTACCTGTGGTAAACAACATGTAAACTACAGGTAAACCACGTGTAAACCTGTAGTAAACCACATGTAAACTATAAGTTGCTTCCCTTGGTAAGGATAGTTCCCCTTCACTCCTGACTCTCTTGATTCCCTTCCCTAGTTATAATCCTTCTCCCATCCATACTACATTCAATGGCTCCCACCCATCCAATGGCTCCCACCCATCCAATGGCTCCCACCCATCCAATGGCTCCCACCCATCCAATGGCTCCCACCCATCCAATGGCTCCCACCCATCCAATGCTCCCACCCATCCAATGGCTCCCACCCATCCAATGGCTTCCACCCATCCAATGGCTCCCACCCATCCAATGCTCCCACCCATCCAATGCTCCCACCCATCCAATGGCTCCCACCCATCCAATGGCTCCACCCATCCAATGGCTCCCACCCATCAATGTCCCACCCATCCAATGCTCCCACCCATCAATGCTCCACCCATCAATGCTCCCACCCATCCAATGGTCCCACCATCCAATGGCTTCCACCCATCCAATGGCTCCCACCCATCCAATGCTCCCACCCATCCAATGGCTCCCACCCATCCAATGGCTTCCACCCATCCAATGGCTCCCACCCATTCAATGCTCCCACCCATCCAATGCTCCCACCCATCCAATGCTCCCACCCATCCAATGGCTCCCACCCATCCAATGGCTTCCACCCATCCAATGGCTCCCACCCATCCAATGCTCCCACCCATCCAATGCTCCCACCCATCCAATGCTCCACCCATCCAATGCTCCCACCCATCCAATGGCTCCCACCCATCCAATGGCTTCCACCCATCCAATGGCTCCCACCCATCCAATGGCTCCACCCATCCAATGGCTCCCACCCATCCAATGGCTTCCACCCATCCAATGGCTCCCACCCATCCAATGGCTCCCACCCATCCAATGCTCCCACCCATCCAATGGCTCCCACCCATCCAATGGCTTCCACCCATCCAATGGCTCCCACCCATCCAATGGCTCCCACCCATCCAATGGCTTCCACCCATCCAGTGGCTCCCACTCATCCAATGGCTCCCACCCATCCAATGGCTCCCCCCATCCAACAGATCCCACCCAATTAGTGGATCCCGCCCATTCAATAGACGCCACCACACACCCAGTCTGCATCGTACGACCGCAGGTTCAATGTGTTGACGAGAATAACTTAGGAATAAACATAGGAATAACTTAAAAATAAACATAGGAACTAGTCCCAAACCAGTTCCAAAATTTATACCACTTAGGTCCAGCCTAGAGGGGAAATATTACAGGAATAAGAACTATTATAAAATATACAAAGAAGCAGAGATACGAGTGTAAGAATACGTTTGTAAGATTTACTTATCTTGCGTGATCGTGATACAGTAAGATTTACCTGTCATCTTACGTAATGGTGAGACAGGAAGAATAGCCATCCTACCAGAATGCAAAACGTTTAACAGGCTAAAAAAAAAAAAAAAAAGAGGCGTGTTCTGGTAGGCTGTTGGTGTTGGGTTGCAGCCTCTTGTGATTCACGTTCGACACCCCCTATAACAGGTGTCGAGTTACGCCTGCCTTAGCCCTGACAGCTGCTGCAACGAACGCTACACTTGCTGTTAATGTCATTAGCACGATATACAGCACCACAGGTACAGCACCAGCAGCACCACAGGCACAGCATCAGCAGCACCACAGGCACAGCACCAGCAGCACCAGGCACAACACCAGCAGCACCACAGGCACAGCACCAGCAGCACCTAGGCAGCCATGCACAGCACCAGCAGCACCATGGCACAACACCAGCAGCACCACAGGCACAGCACCAGCAGCACCACAGGCACAGCACCAGCAGCACCATAGGTACAGCACCACAGGCACAGCACCAGCAGCACCATAGGTACAGCACCACAGGCACAGCACCAGCAGCACCATAGGTACAGCACCACAGGCACAGCACCAGCAGCACCATAGGAACAGCACCACAGGCACAGCACCAGCAGCACCACCAACAGCACCAGCAAAAATACACAAAAAAGGGAAAGGAAGGGCCTAGTGTCTATCCACAAGTACATTTGAGAACCAGCTAACAGGGTGCGGCATAAGTAACTTTACCCATGATCCCCCCCCCCATATTTGACTGCACTGATTTGACAACAGTTATTTGTCAACTGTTATTTAGTAACAGTTATTAAACAACAGCTATTTGGCAACGGTTGGGTGCGGCAGCGCGTTGTCTAGCTTATAAGTTTAGCTGAAATTCCATTTCTACTAAGTAATTAAGTAACATATACAGCCTATTACGTTATCCAAGTGTAACAACATTGGCCTCAAAATCTAAATTATATTTTGTTTTGTGTACAGGAGAGAAACAAATGATGCGCGAGCAGCGTCAATAACGAACGAGCTCTTTCATCTTGCAACTCTTCCCACCGTTCATACCAACATCAAAGTGGACACAGCTTTGTACAAACCTGGAATGAAAAGAGGAAGTTCGTTCCATAAACACTGACGGACGGAGGGATGATCGAACGGAAGGACGAATGGATGGACGGGTGAACGAATTTACGGTCGAGACAGAAGGCCGAGCAAAGAGATGGACGGATAGACGAACGGGGGGACGGACGGACGATTTTATGGATGGACGAACTGAGGAACGAACGGTCCTTCAGGAAACCAAAAGGCCTCAAGCTCTATTTATACCCCTTGTGAAAATACCTTTAGAATTTCTAGCCCAAACGACAGAATATTCACAAAGTACAAGATAAACGAGCCAGCGCACGTTCTCTTCAAATTTCACAAACTTTAACTTACATTCACTGCAAACTTATTATTTTTCCGTGCGGTTCTTCCCGGCTCTTATTCTTTCTAAGAGTTCCTTTCCGATTTACGAGACCTGGTCTCAGACTGGGCCGCGGGGGTGATGATCCTTAAGCCAGTAATAATATTCAAATAGTATTTCAAACTGGCACTTCCACCACTTGATGGGGTGACATTAAGATTCTGAGGTAATATTGTTGATTTCCATCAGTGTAGTCCATCAACTGTGATCCTGTGGGGGAGGTGTATGGGGGTTCACTGCTTCCTCGGTCCGGTCCCAGACCAGGCTATCTGCTTGACAGCGTATCAGTGATCACGTTTTAGTACATTTATCATTATTTTTTTTTACTTTTCAAAATAATATGAAAAGTCCATGCAAATCTAAATTATTGTTTCATATTTTGACTTCTCAGGAGTCGTTGGAAGCATTTATAGCCTGTTAGGCTGAGTACTAGCTGCACGCAGTTTCATCTACTGCCTCCAGGAATGTACTTTTTCTTCGTATGTAGAAGAAACATTTCATTAATAACGATATGTAAGTATTACACATATAACAGCCTGGTTGATCAGGCCCTGATCAACTTATAATAAGAATGGTTATAATCATAACCGTAATTATTAAAGTGGTGGAGTGGTAAGCCAGTGGAAGGCCTCGATCAGATTACCAAAAGCTCCAAGCTGCGGGCTATCATATGGCTAGTCCTGTTTCCTGACCAATCTTACCTAACCTAAAACTAACCTGTCGGCACTGCATACCTGAAGTATACCTGGAGTCCATTATTACAGGAAAAAAAATAGAAAATCATCAAAGGCACTCAAAAAATCAGAGAACACGCTGCTGAAATTTGTCCTAGTGGCGCTCTGGAACAAATTCCAAATACATACTGATATTGCAGCCTCGCTTAATTTCTGACTAGCGTCGCCACCCACACACGTCAAAAATATCCCCCCCCTCCCTCTCCTTCCCTTCTCCCCTCCCTCTCTGCCTCTTCAAAATGTTACGTTTGAATCCCACCCACCATGTGGAATTTTAATTAAGTGTTAATTTTTCAACAGCGTCGAGGCGCTCAACATTAAGTGACGTCTGTCGCAATTAGCGGGGGAAAACTGCGGCTGTTATCCAAGTTGACTGGTGACTCGTGCGCAATTATCCAGGTTAATTGGTGACTTGTGCGCCGTTACCCAGGTTGACTGGTGATCATGCGCAGTTATCCAGGTTGATTGGTGATCATGCGCAGTTATCCAGGTTGATTGGTGATCATGCGCAATTATCCAGGTTAATTGGTGACTTATGCGCCGTTACCCAGGTTGATTGGTGATCATGCGCAATTATCCAGGTTGATTGGTGACTCGTACGCAATTATCCAAGTTAATTAGTGACTCGTGCGCAGTTATTCAAGCTGATTAGTGACTTGTGCGATTATTTAGTGTAAATATAATAATGATTGAATGCTGCTGATCATGTCCCTTAATACGTGATTGGATGCTGTGTATGACGTCATTCATCAAGTGATTGAATGTTCTCTATGATGTCAATCAAGTGACTGGATGCTGTGTATGAAATCAATCAAGTGATTGGATGCTGTGTGACGTCATGTCTTGATCCAAGGCATTGGAGTAATCCCCCTGGAATTAAAGTTGACTACTTCCCATTCCCCCAACGCTGCATGACCCCTTCTATTTTAACGTTTCCCTATTAAATTTTGTTTTAACATAGACGGACTCTGACCAAGTGACCCCTGACCCAGCCCCCCACTAAAAAAAATATCAAATTTTGAGATATTTTGATATATAAATTTCCGTCATTGTGGACACTGGGAACACGAGGCTTGGCTTCTCATTATTCAATGTTTTTACTGAGAATTTTAATTCTACTTTCTAGCTCTATCTTATCCGAGTGACATATAATATATATATATATATATATATATATATATATATATATATATATATATATATATATATATAGGTTTATATTATGCATTACTAGGAGAATATCAGGTTGGGTGGTCGGTTAGGTTTAAAGCCTATCGACTACATGAGGGATATTAAGGTTACATGTCACCTGTACACCGCCAGTCAAGAATATTATTAATACCTAAAATAGTGATTAAAGTAAGTCTAATCACACAAACAATAACGACCACCACACAATAACGACCATCATACACACTAACGACCACCACACACACTAACGACCACTACACACACTAACGAAAACCACACAATAACGACCACTACATACACTAACGACCACCACACACACTAACGACCACCACACACACTAACGACCACTACACACACTAACGACCACCACACAATAACGACTACTACACACTAACGACCACCACACAATAACAACCACCACACACTAACGACCACCACACACACTAACGACCACTACACACTAACGACCACCACACAATAACGACCACTACACACTAACGACCACTACACACTAACGACCACTACACACTAACGACCACCACACACTAACGACCACCACACACACTAACGACCACCACACAATAACGACCACCACACAATAACGACCACTACACAATAACGACCACCACACAATAACGACCACTACACACACTTACGACCACTACACACACTAACGACCACTACACAATAACGACCACTATACACACTAACGACCACCACACAACGACCACCACACTAACGACAACCACACAATAACGACCATCACACACACACATTAGCACATGCACTAACACACAAACGAACGCTGTAAATAAAACCTAAGTAGCTTTTACCTTAATCAAAAAAGGCCGCCATAAACTTGGAAACCATTAAGAAAAATCTTAGTTAAATCCTTAAGTCGCACATTAGGTGATTCCCTCTTTTTTTCAAGCCTGATAAACGACGAGAAGCACACATCTCACCAGCTTGTACCATCTATCTTTCTTACTCAGAATTAAGTGAGCCGTGAATTTAGTCGTCCATATCTCGTGTAAAATTAGCCTTCACCTGATTGACCGCTGGAGTGTACGTTTGCTAAAAGGATAGACACATGTGCAACTAATGCGACATTTTATGGTGGCAACGTTTCGCTCTCCAGGAGCTTTGTCAAACTTCACATTATTTTAATTCACATTTTTTTGAGTTCACACTATTTGAAGCCAAACTATCTGAATTAACACTATTTGAATGCACAGTATTTGAATTCAAAGCTTGACAAAGCTCATGGAGAGCGAAACGTCACCACAGTTAAATGTTGCATTAGTTGCACATTGTGGGTAATTGTATATTGTGGGTAATTCTACCAACATTATTACAGAGCTTACGTAAATGAGAGGATTAATTGGTAGGTTTACCTGGGTCAAAGCCTAATGACTATCCCAGGGTCATTAAAGCTGCAAGTAACCTGTTTTACAACTATTATCAACTGTGTTGACAGAGGAATTTCACCTTTACTTGACATGTTACTCCCCGATGAAAAGTTGAGAACAATGGCAATGTACTACAGTAGGCCTACTGGCCTATACTCACTGAGGTAACCAACAACCCAATGACTGGACTGTACTTGTGAGGTCACATCTCTCCTTAATAATGTAAATGATCACGAAAGCACTTGCAATGCTGCTACTATTCACTGTGGTTATATTGCATATTAATGCAATGTTTTTAGTACAACCACGCACACACACACGTGTGTGTGTGTGTGTATGTCTGTATTCACATTCACATGTGCTGTTATATTACATGTTTAATGTATAAGTTTAACCTCTCCCTCACTCTCTCTCCCTCTCTTTTAATTCACCACTACCACCTCTCCCTCCCTCAGTTTATCCACAATTCCTTCAGTCAGTTCCCTTTATCCCCTTCATTCCTTTTATCCTTATCCTCCCATATTACCCCAATCTACCCTCTCCCATTCCCTAATACACCTCATTTAATCGCCCATCTCTTCTCACGTCATCCTCTCTTTGTACCCATTCCCCACTGACATCTTATCTATCCTCCCCGTCTCTCCCCTACTCACATCCTTCTCTGTCTATCCTTCCCCTACTTTTTTCCCCATCCTACAATCCTCTTAACTTATTATGTTGCTACTACAGTCATTCCAGCTCAAGTTACTGACTTTTGAAGCAAAGAGATGAAACGTGGAGGTCGGTATTATAAGAGCAATCTCTCTCTCTCTCTCTCTCTCTCTCTCTCTCTCTCTCTCTCTCTCTCTCTCTACGGGTAATATCCAGTACTATATTTTCGTTAATGTTATATGGACAGTAAAACTAGGCGAGTGTACTTAGGTGAGTCCAACTAGGTATACCCAGTATAACTAAGGTCGCTCCAGGTCATCAACAATACCAACCAGGTCACCCTAGGTCACCAAACAAATTACCGATCACAAGCAGAAGGTATGTTTTCCTCAGGTCTTCAGAGAAGACTGAATCAATCAACAAATGACTAGATCAAAACTTCGCCGAGCAAACTATCGTATCTGAGAAAACCTCTCAACGATATTCATCTTACGTATATATATATATATATATATATAAAGTGAAAGAAGAATAACAAGAACATAATCAAAGAATTTTATTTATCTATACTCGCTAAAAAATTATAAACATCAATTGAGTTAAGAAAGTTTATTTAGGTACACATAAGTACAATTATCATATATAGTTTAACATGTGTAAATTACTTAGGATAACTCCTAAAAAAGTCAAAGTGACTTTACATGTTTTTCTTAACAGAGTTCCCATGTCTTTCTTAATAAAGTTCACACGTGCTTCTTAGTAACTCTTATTTATTTTCCAGTTCAGTAAGCCTGGTCTGAGACCGGGCAGTTCAGTAGGCCTGGTCTGAGACCGGGCAGTTCAGTAGGCCTGGTCTGAGACCGGGCAGTTCAGTAGGCCTGGTCTGAGACCGGGCAGTTCAGTAGGCCTGGTCTGAGACCGGGCAGTTCAGTAGGCCTGGTCTGAGACCGGGCAGCGGAGGTGATCTCCAGACCTATAAACAGATAACCACAATAACATTGCCATACAGGAGATAAATTATAGCAAACATAATATGTTCCATCTAATTATCAATTATAAATTATAGTAGATATATCATATTCCATCCATTTTAAATCCATGGCCACATGAAAGGTCAGGGGTCGGAAGGGTATGTGACCTTTCTCGTACGTGAGTGACTTTCACTACATGTATCTGATCTTGTACTAACACACAGTTTATGCTCTCTTAATAATGCTGAGTGTCGTATAATATACACTTGAAATGAGGTACTAATTGATACGGGGAAAGCAAAGCAAACACACACTTAGGCACACTTACGCGAGAGATAAAGAGACACACTTAGAAAAATTATGCATACACATACACTCTTAGGGTAACACTTACAAACGTTATAAGAGACAAGTACTAACTGACACGGGTAAACCAAAGCCAACACACAGACAACGCCAAACACACTTGGAAAAACGATGGGAAAAGACAGTGGGACGCATTCATATACACTCTTAGGGTAACACTTACACTTATGAGACTATCATATACACTTATCGCACATGATTAAGTGTTTATGTAAAAAGATGGTGTCATATTTACACTTACTAGACCCACTAAGTGTATACACTCTAACTACTGAACTCTCATCTCTCCCATACTTTCACCTCCTCATCTCCCATCCCTTCCTCTCCCACTTCATTACGGTGTCCCGTAGCTCGGTTCGTAGCGTACTCAGCTCAAACACTAAGGTCCGTGGTTCGATACCTAGGTACGAGTGGAAACACTGGGGGCATGTTTTCTTAAGACATCTGCTCTCTCTGTTCACCTAGCAGTAAACAGATACCTGGGTGTTAGTCGATTGGTATGGGTCGCATCTTGTGGACAAAATACTCTCTATAACCAGGGGCTTTCTATACAGTATGTCCTTGATGTTAGCTATGATCAGAAAGTTGTATCATGTGCTTGTAAAAATGAAGATTATTATTATCATCCACTCCCATCCCTTCCTCTCTCGTCTCCTCTCCCCATTCCTTCCTCTCCCGTCCCCTCCACTTCCATCCCTCCCTCCCTCACCCGTCCCCTCCTCTTCCATCCCTTCCTCACTCCCGTCCCCTCCATTCCCATCCCTCCCACCCTCTCCCGTCTCCTCCACTCCCATCCCTCCCACCCTCTCCCGTCTCCTCCACTCCCATCCTTCCCACCCTCTCCCGTCTCCTCCACTCCCATCCCTCCCACCCTCTCCCGTCTCCTCCACTCCCATCCCTCCCTGGAAGCAAACATATCCATTTCAAGGCAAGTAAACTATATTTATCGAATGTTTACTCAATAATATGTGAGACTTCAAGAATTCTCTCTCTCTCTCTCTCTCTCTCTCTCTCTCTCTCTCTCTCTCTCTCTCTCTCTCTCCCTCGTGGCATCAAAGGAGGAACGCTATGATCTAGTGTGGGCTCGAATCCTGGTCTACTTCAAAGTCAGTTATTTGTGTGTGTATATATATATATATATATATATATATATATATATATATATATATATATATATATATATATATATATATATATGATAGATAGATAGATAGATATAGATAGGGAGGTATCACCTCTGGAACTGTCCTGGGGACCCTCATCCTCAGAGAAAATAATAAACTTGCTTCAGGGTTCTCTCTGAAGCTGTTTGAATTTTTCTCGTAAAGTATTCCTGTCTGGTGGTGGAAAGATTACTTGCAGCCTTGATGACTTTAGTGTGATCAGTAGGCTTTAAACCACATTAACTAATCGTAGCTGGATTGCTAGCGCACTCAGCTCACACACTCAGGTCCGCAGGTCGAATCTCCTCCGGTACGGCTGGAAAACATTAGGGACGTGTTTCCCTAAGACACCTGCTGTCCATGTTCACCCATCAGTGTAAAATGGGTACCTGGGTGTTAGTGGACTGGTGTGGGTCGCATCCTGGGACAAAACTGACCTAATTTGCCCGAAATGCTCAGCATAACAAGGAGCTTTCTATATAGTATAGTATGTCATTGATGTCAGCTATGGTCTGTATACCATGTACATGTAGTAAATAAAGATATTGTTATTATTATTATTATTAACCTCTAGTGCAAAATATGAGGACCCATAACCTCGGGAGGTGTGGAAATAAAAAACAAATGGCATCTAGGAAAAATTATTTGGATTAAAATCTAAGCACAAAATTCGTACGGGTCATAGAATGTGGAATGTAACTACCTAGATTTTAACAGTTATTCACTCCCTTTTCCGTCGAGAAAATGCGTTTTCTCCCCAAATTGGTTGAGGGTGAAGACAAAGTGATTTCGGTGGGATGGTATGCGTTTGGTGGTGCTTCGCCTGGCCTGGAGGGGAAATGGGTTTAGTGAGTTACTTGTTGAAGAAGATTGTTACTGGCTTGCTGTACGATATATGGCTACTGTCCCACCACCCAACACACCCAGCTTCCCCACCACACACACACACCCGATGGCCTGATGGCTAAAGCCATCGGTTCACGCACGGAGGGCCCGCGTTCAATTCCCGGCGGGGCGGAAACATTTCGAAGTGTTTCCTTACACACACACATACAACAGGCCTAATGTCTAATCGACATGTGCCTAGGACAAAATGGTAACTAACACACCAGACAGGAATACTTTAGTCCTTAAAATAGTGCTTATGTAAACTCTCAGCATATATAGTGAGATAAATATTCCTCTCGGTGTATATATCCTGTGTGCAATAGACGTGCATTAATAATGACATCAAAAGGATAATAATAATCGTAATTATTTATTTATATATATATATATATATATATATATATATATATATATATATATATATATATATAAATAAATCCCAAAAAGAAAATACTTTCATCATCATTCAACTCACTCATACATAATCACTGTCTTTGCAGAGGCGCTCAGATACGACAGCTGAGAATAAGTCCCTCCCAACTGTCACTATCCCAGACCCCTGCTTTAAAGTGCAGGCATTGCACTTCCCATTTCCAGGACTCAAGTCCAACTAAATCAATTAAATGGTTTCCATGAATCCCTTCACAAAATATTACCCTGCTCACACTCCCAACAGATCGTCATGTCCCTAAATCCATTAGTCTCCATTCACTCCTATCTAACACGCTCACACATGCTTACTGGAAGTCCAAGCCCCTCGCCCACAAAACCTCCTTTACCCCCTCCCTCCAACCTTTTCGAGGACGACCCCTACCCCTCCTTCCTTCTCCTACAGATGTATACGCTCTCCAAGTCATTCTACTTTGATCCATTCTCTCTAAATGACCAAACCACCTCAACAACCCCTCTTCAGCCCTCTGACAAATACTTTTAGTAACTCCACACCTCCTGCTAATTTCCACACTCCGAATTTTCTGCATAATATTTACACCACACATTGCCCTTAGACAGGACATCTCCACTGCCTCCAGCCTCCTCCTCGCTGCAGCATTTCCAACCCATGCTTCACACCCATATAAGAGTGTTAGTACCACTATACTTTCGTACATTTCCTTCTTTTCCTCCATGGATAACGTTTTTTGTCTCCACAGATACCTCAACGCACCACTCACCTTTTTTCCTTCATCAATTCTATGGTTAACCTCATCCTTCATAAACCCATCCGCTGACACGTCAACTCCCAAATATCTGAAAACATTTACTTCTTCCATAATCCCTCTCTCCAATGTGAATGTGATATCCAATATATATACATATATACATTATATATATATATATATATATATATATATATATATATATATATATATATATATATATCGGACTTGACGTGACTAAGTATAGTTATCATCATAGTTATCCATGGGATATTTATCTTTTTGGTTCTCACGATTTTCTTTAAAAAAATTATTCCCACTGCTTAAAAATTAAGAATTTTTTTTACACTTAAATGAGAGTGAATGAAATAAATAATAAATGTTGTTTAAACTGTAAATAACAAGCCAGGTAGTTCATCACCACCCACCAATACCAGTAGTAACTTAGCATTACTTGTAATAACGTTAAAACCAGTAATAACTAACACCACCAATACTAGCAGTAACTTAACACCAGCCACCAGTACCAGCAGTAACTTAACACCACCAGTACCATCAGTAACTTAACACCATCCACCAGTACTAGTAGTAATTTAACACCATCTAGTAACTTAACATCACCAGTAGTAACTTAAGACCACCAGTAATAATTTAACTTTACAAGTACCAGTAGTAACTTAACACCACCAGTACCAGTAATAACTTAACATCAACAGCGCCAGCAGTAACTTAACACCAGCCACCAAGCACTAGCAGTAACTTACCAGCAGTAACTTAACACCAGTACCAGCAGTAACTTAACGACAGCCACCAGCAGTAACTTAGCAGTAACTTAGTGACGACATCAGAGGCTCGGGTACACAACAGCCTCCTTGAAGTTAGTGTACTTGACAAGCAGCCAGTCAGTGCATTAAGACTTCCCAGTTGGAGTGCTGGAGGAGGAGGGTGGAGTGGGGATGAAGGGCAGGGGATAGAGCTAGGAAATGGATAGAGGAAGATGAATAGAAGCAGGGAAGACGTAGAGAGGGGGGGGGGTGGATATAGCTAATAAAACTTTAAAAGGATAGAAGTAAAACGTAGGGGATATGAAAGGAAAAGAAGGGAGAGGAAAGCATAGAGATAAAAACAAAGAGACAGGAGTGAGCAGGAAATGGGATGGATTAGGAAGGTAAGGAAAAATATTAGTAATTTTGAACCAGGTGAGAGAATACTTGCTTTCAAGGAGACTTTTATTCAAAAGTGAGAGACACTGCCGGGAAAGTTGTAAAAGCAGACTAGGAGTGCCTGGTCTATAAAAAGAACACCTATTTTTTTATGTTCGGTAAAAGGACACATGTGCAGCAAATGCCACATTGTTACTGTGGCAACGTTTCGCTCTAGAGGAGCTTTGTCAAGCCGTTACAAACAATACATGGACACAGAGAGTATATATACATATACATAGGTATCAGAGTGAAGTGCAAGGCATAATATAATAGTGTGGTACATGAATGGTATGCAATAACGATGAGAAAATGGATACATGAGGAACATCTTGGTATCTTTAGTCTTCAAGACTACGGTACTCTTCACTAACTCCAAGACTGAGGGACTGATTACCTCATATTTTGTACATAGTTCTTCAGTCTTCATATTATGCCCTTTTATTGTATTGATAAAGCCACTGGAGGGCGAAACGTCTACAAATAAAGATACCCAGATGTTACACACATCTATTTCGTTATAACATAATAGTTGTAGGTAGTGGTCGTTGCATTACTACTATTACCTACAACGATTATATTATGCCTCCCCTTTATCTAACATATTGTCGGTAATTCTTCCAACATTATTGCACCTTTTTTATGCTTGCAAAGGGGGATTTGGTAATGAGGAATTAATGTTATAAGTAAGGAAAAAATCCTAATTATACGAGGTGTATTAATATGCGTAACGTCAACAAACTGCTGGACTCAGGAGTTTAATAATAATAATAATAATAAAAATAATAATAATAATAATAACTTTATTTACTACAAGTACATGTACAAGGTATACAGTCCTAGCTGACATCAATGACATACTACTATATAGAAAGCCGCTGGTTATGCAGAGCATTTCGGGCAAATTAGGTCAGTTTTGTCCCAGGATGCGACCCACACCAGTCGACTAACACCCCAGGTACCCCATTTTACTGATGGGTGAACATAGACAACCGGTGTAAGGAAACACGTCCGATGTTTCCACCCTTTCGCCGGGAATCGAACCCGGACACTCACCGTGTGAAGCGAGAGCTTTTGCCACCAGGCCACGGGGCAAAAAGACAAAAGACTGAAGGATAGGTTTAAGCTTGTGAATAAAAGGCTGATATTTAGGTTTAAGGATGTGAATGAAAATCTGATATTTAGGTTTGATCTTGTGGTCCAAAAAAAAAAAGTTGAAAGCTAAATTTGGTCCAACGGACAAAAACAGGCTTCAAGCCAAGGTTTTGCACGCGTTTTCTAGAGCGACTGATGTGTCGTATCACTGTCTAGTTTTAAGTTATAACGATATTTACAGGACGGTGGAGAACGAAGAGACACAAGTGTCAGTGGGTGAGATACAAGCAGAACAATATGACTGATGAAACTGTTGATGAATGTGACACGTGTAAACACGTAGACACACAGGTGTTGCACATGTGTCTTACCCTTCAATTTGTCATTAATGTATGCCATTTAAAATGTGATAGAAAAGCTGTTATTGAGAGATATGAGCAATTATTAGAAAAGAGATTGAGAAAGAACGTGAGGTGGATGCTTAATAGATGTGTAAGGGGTGGTAGAGAGGGTGTAGGAGAGTGGGTGTGGCAAAGTGGGTGTAGGAGAGTGGGTGTGGCAAAGTGGGTGTAGGAGAGTGGGTGTAGGAGTGGGTGTAGCAAAGTGAGTGTAGGAGAGTGGGTGCAGCAGCATGGGTGCAAGAGTATGAGTGCATTGCGTTTAAGAACATAAGAAAGAAGGAACACTGCAGCAGACCTACTGATCCATACTAGGCAAGTTCTTCTCAAACCCAAACCCACTAACAAAAATATTTGCCCAACCCATTTTCAATGCTACCGAAGAAATAAAATTTGATAATCATATTAACTTATGTGCAAGTCCCACTTAAAGCCCCACTCTTTAGCAAAATTTGATACATCGCATCCTAACGTATCGCACCGTACCGTAATCTCACGGGGTGTCAAGTCTTACCTCCTGAGCTCCTCTTTCTCACCATCAAGTCTGTCTCTGTCACGCTCTTTCTTTTGTGAAGCCACGGCTTATATGTGTGTCCTCTTGATCCATTCTATCACTGTCATACTCATTTTTTCCACGCTATGTATGACTGTGTGTGTTCCTGCCTCTTGTGTTAGCAAGGAATGTAATGTATCATTTACTGCTTAATCTGGGATCCAATACACTAATTCCAATTCCTAACTCTAACCTAACCTGATCTAACTGAACCGAACCTTAACTTCGGTACGACAAACCTAACTTACCCTAACCTAACCTTCAATGTTATAAGTCAAGTAATACTTGCATACATATATCAAATCTCTCCCACCGAGAGGATATTATTTAAAACGTCACGAAGCAACAATCATAGTTTACTTACTGAATATTAAGCAATAATATAACGTGTGAGAGTGAGGACAGGTTATCACATCTTGTTTTTCACCTCCTGTTGACAAACACACAACACCTTCACTCTTTACTCGAAATTCATATTTCTAAAACTTTGAACCTTTGCAATCCTAGCTGTATGCCCTTTGCATGTCCTGTTACCTGCCTGCAGTGTGGCCCTTGCCCGCCTGCTTGCAATGTGGTCTTTGCCTGCCTGCCCTCTTACAGTGTGACCGTTGCCTGCCTGCATGCTTGCTTGCGGTGTGACCCTTGCCTGCATACCTGCTTGCAGTGTGACCCTTGTCTTCATACCTGCTTGCGGTGGGACCGTTGCCTGCCTGCCCGCTTGCGGTGTGCCCTTGCCTGCATACCTGCTTGCAGTGTGACCGTTGCCTGCCTGCCCTCTAGCGGTGTAACCCTTGCCTACATACCTGCTTGAAGTGTGACCATTACCTGCCTGCCTGCTTGCAGTGTGACCGTTGCCTGCCTGTCTGCTTGCGGTGTGACCGTTTCCTGCCTGCCTGCTTATGGTGTGACCCTTGCCTTCATGCCTGTTTGCAGTGTGACCGTTGCCTGCCTGCCTGCTTGTGGTGTGACCCTTGCCTTCATGCCTGCTTGTGGTGTGACCCTTGCCTTCATGCCTGCTTGCAGTGTGACCGTTGCCTGCTTGCAGTATGACCCTTGCCTGTAGTGCAAATTAATGCTAAAACTTGACTGCAAAAACTTTCAAGGAACGTGTTGCTCTGGCCTCGCTCCCGGCTGAACTAGCACGAGTTAAGTGCTTAAGAAAATGACAAAACTGACACTTTCTTAAAAGAAATATTTTTGCTTGTATGAAAATCCATCATTTCTTGTGAGTATATACTCGTCTGTCCAAGCGTGCATGTGATTATCTATCTCTGATTACCTTTTTTTGGGTAGCTCGTGGTGTTCCATCTGTTGAACACTTCCTTCTATATCTCTCACTACAGTACGTTATGGTAGTGTGTCGACTGGGAACTAAGCCCTCAAGTACTTTCCACGCGTATATTATCAAGTGTCTCTTCTTCGCTCCAGAGAGTACATTTCCAAGTACTTTTAGGCGTTCCCAGTAGTTTAAATGCTTTACCGCGCTTATGTGAGAAGTAAACGATCTCTGTGACTTTTCCATCTCGGATCTCTCCCCAGCCCTGAACAGAGACATCAACACTGAACAGTACTCTAAGCGAGAAAGTACAAGTAATTTGAATTGTGTCACAGTTGGCCTTATTTCCCTTGTTTTAAAAGTTCTCATTATCCACCCCGTCATTTTCTGGCCTTCGCAACGTTTGTCTTATTATGTTCTCTAAATGGTAGGTCATCTGACATTACTATACCCATGTTTTTCACGTATCTTCCCAGTTTTACATGTTCCTCCTCTGTTTTATATTAAGTGCTTCTTTTGAGTTTTTCGTTCTTTCTACAGCTGAACAGTTGAAATTTGTCACCAGTGAATATCATATATTTAAAATTATCAACCTCCAACGTCTAAGCTCCTCAACCCACAGTTTTCCTCTGCAACCCCCATTACCTAAGTTTCACAACCCCAGTTAGTCGGTTCAGCTTATTATCAAAGGCAACTGTTTTCTTTCTAAACAAACTATAATTACTAACTTAATTTAAGCGTTGATATTAAACTTGCAAGAGTGTGTGTGACCTCACAGTTAATAAGGCAGAGGTCAGAAGTCTAACAACGCTCACTTAGGATGAGGCTAACTTATATGAGGAATCAGAATAATATATGATATGTGATTAAGGTCGCGGATAACATTGAACTCAGTGTCCTAAAAGGGCAACACTGAGGGTGAGGGGCTCACTTATTTCTAAATATTAATTATTATTATTATTATTATTATTATTAGTAGTAGTAGTAGTAGTAGTAGTAGTAGTAGTAAATAGTAGTAGATAGTAGTACTAGATAGTAGTACTAGATAGTAGTACTAGATAGTAGTACTAGTAGTACTAGATAGTAGTACTAGATAGTAGTACTAGATAGTAGTACTAGATAGTAGTACTAGATAGTAGTACTAGATAGTAGTACTAGATAGTAGTACTAGATAGTAGTACTAGATAGTAGTACTAGATAGTAGTACTAGATAGTAGCAACAGTAGTATAATTATTATTATTATATAATCATTATCAGGGAGAAGCCCCAAATCAATGAGAACATATAACGCCACGGAAATGAGAAGGACTGGGCAAAGTATATTAAAAATTACCATTACGGTGGACGCACTAGGTACAGGACATTATCTTAGTCACTATTTTCAAATGTAAAGTACAGTCAGCAAAGGCAGAGGAAGTCGTGAAACAAATATGGCAGAGCGATAGGTGGCTGGAGAGTTTACATACACACTTCCGCGTCCGGTGCTATTCTTTTTGGATTTCAACCTCCCAGATTTAGGTGGAAATTAAAAAAAATACCCCTGGAAGTATTGTAGACCGACAGAGACATACCAAGAAGTTCGTAAGACTCGCTAGTATGTTCACACAGAACCAATGGATAACAAAGCTTATTAGAAAGTATAACTCACTAGATTTGATCTTCCAGAATAGTGGGGAACTACTAAGAGACATAACCATTTTAAATGCAGCGTACTATGATTAAAAAATAATCAGCACTTAGGAAACTTAGGACGACGTTTCGGTCCATCCTGGATCACTGTAGTCTTAACAATGGGTTCAAGATAGACCGAAACGTCGTCGTAAGTTTCCTAAGTGCGGATTATTTGTGAACTGTACCAACCATTGTATTGATTTTTATTCTTTACAACACACTGATCACAGCCTCATTGAAGCACACCCAAATATACATTCATAAAATATGAACAAATATCCGACATCAATGATCATAAATTTAGTTTCAACAATTAGTTAATTAACAGACACACAAAAATTTGGAACTATTAAACATTCCCTGGGAAACCATCCTGTGCGCTCTAAACCAGAATAAAATGGATGGAAATGCTGCATACAGAAACACAAAAGTTCCACAAAAAAAGTATATATCCCTCTGAGAAAGTTTTGTAAAAAGGAGATAACATGTACAGAAATAGATCGCTGGGGATTTTATAGAAGGAAAAGAGTTGCTGAACTGTTAAGAAAACGCAACAAAGGAAAAAAATCACACAAAGAAATTAGAGCGAAAACAAAAACATTCATAACAGGAGGAACAAAGGGAGAAAAAAGGTCATTCAGGAAATTGTAAAAAAAATTCCAAAATATTTTTTTTTCACATACGTAAAACCTAAATTAGAATGCCCTTTCGGTACTGCTTTTTTATATCTACTTATAGGCAATAAATACATTTCTGATGATATAGAAACGGGCGAAACCTTTAAATATGAATATAATGAATCTGTTTAGCTATCTGGTAGATATCATGAGGGGAATATATTAAATGGTTATAATCATGACCATATTTTTTTAAAGGGATGGACGGGTAAGCCAGCGGAAGGCCTCGGTCAGATGACTAAATGCTCCAGATGTGGATCATCACATGACTAAGACCAGCTTCAGGAAATACTTTTCATGTTTCCTGACAAACCTTACCTAACTAACCATCATGAGAGTAGACCCAGACCTCAATATATATATATATCCGCTACCACAAGTGATACAAGCCTCATATCTTCCAGCCTAGTTAAAAATAAACACAGGTTACAATTTACCCATTTCCCTTACTACCACCTTCACCAGCCTAGATGGAAATGAAAGCAGGTTACAATTTTCCCCATTTCCTTCACAACATCCCCTTCACCCTACACCGTGTGTGTCTAACTGCCTAGCTACATACACCCGTGGCAGTATCAACACTGCCATATTCTTATCGCTTGCTTTTTACCATCACACCGCCTATGTTACCGCTGCTCCTGGACTGCAGGTTTGCACTTCCACGGTTATTGCTCTGTTTGCATGGTAAATTAAGCAAAATTTCGTGTTTAACGCTGTTAGCTTATTAATTAGGGCGCGTTTCCTCAGGTTATGTGAAGGTGTTGCTAGGCTTCTTCCTCCGTTCTCTACAATCATTCTCAGTTTTATTCTTGATTAAGTCTAACATTCGTTCCCTTCATCTGTTCCTCGTTCAGTTCATCTGTTCCTCGTTTAGTTCTTCTGTTCCTCGTTTAGTTCTTCTGTTCCTCGTTTCCCATCATGGTGACACAAAGAAAGAACGCCATTCACCATCACTCATACCATAGCTGCATTTACAGAAGTGAACGGACTAGGGATGTGCCAAAGTATTGGTACCGGTATCGGCTAATTTGAACTGTATCGGCCTAAAATAGAATATGCCATTGGTAAAAAAAAATTGGTATCGTCCTAGCCCTAGAACGGAGACTTCAGATGATATGCGGAGCTGCAATATTATATAATACAGCTTAATGATCTTGTCTTGAGTGAACGACATGACGATCCATGTAAGATTTTACTCAGGTTCAATACACAAGTTAAATTTTTGTTGTTGTCTTTTATAAAATTACATGTAAATGTATAATAAGGACTCCAGTGGACTATGTGACACTGGCTTTGTTAGGTTATTGTAAAGGTGAAGAAGTAAGCCAGGGAAAGACATCAGCCAAATAAATATAATCTTCACCGACTGGTTTATCATGACTAAGCCACGTTAGGAAAAAAATCCCATTTCTCTAGACAAACAAGAATTGCACCACTGTGTGTGTGTATACGTATGTAGAAGTAGTGTTTGCAAAACCAAGTGTAATTAAGGTGTATATTGTCATTATTAATCAATGATGAAGAGAGTAGGCTGTGGTGTTGTTGACCTAACAAGCGCCTGCCTTATATCAAGTAGTGGCCACCTGTCACCTTACACTCGCTCAAACAACACATTAACACTTACTCTGAGGAGTTCTGGCGGCTGGTCATCTTGGCCGAGAGTGTAAAATCCAAGAATGGAGGGGTGTCAGGGTATATCCAGCAGGGTAATCATCACTAACACGTTACAGAGTGGCCCTCCCACACAGCACAACACCCTCCCTCGCCACTCTCCCACCACCACTGACTCTCACTCTTGCTCAAACTCCTTCCTTCCTCTCGTGGTGTACCACACATTTCATCCCCTCTAACTTCCTATATTAAATTAGACATTCTGAAACGTTTCATTGTGTCCTTTTACGTCTCAGGAGAAAGTGGCACTGTAAACTATCTCTTGCCTATGAATGTGAAGGGTGAATAGTGGGTTGAAGAGCTAGTTGGCATCATTTTGTTGCAGCGAGACCATGATGCCAAAATCTAGAGGGAATTTAGTGCCAAGTCTTTTTCATTCTTGTCAGGACGACGTTATCCCAGTCACACTTAGCGGTTTTTTAATTTAATAAGTCAGTAAGGTGCATTACACAGGGCAAGTATTACACGCTCTTGCAATATTTATTACTGAAATATAAAAGTTATGTCTTTACTATTCAATTTGCGTTAGTAATTGTTGTGTGTAACGCAAACTCCTCCTGAGAGTCGTATTTCGTGCTTGTAATCCTGTCCATGAATCGCTGAGTAAAGCCGTTTGTTGTTTGTAGAAATTACGTAAGAGTACATAAATTGTATCGTCTGAATTAAATGTCTGTTCACTACTTGTATACGTTGAGCAGAGCCAAATTAATTTTATTTTATATAAACTGAACACAAGGCCTGAATAGAGAGCTCATTACTCAACAAATTGATATAGTATAGATTTTTTTGTGTGAAATATCCTGGGCTACAGACTTCAGACTTCAATGACTGAAAAGGATGATACCATTTGAGTTCCAGTCCCGTAGCTCGGTTGGTAGCGCACTCAGTTCTCACACTGAGATCCGTGGTTCGATCCCCGGTACGGGTGAAAATATTAAGGGGTGTTTCCTTAAGACACCTGCTGTCCCTGCTCACTTAGCAGTAAATAGGTACCTGGGTGTTAATCAACTGGTGTGGGTCGGGCCGAAATTAACCTAATTTACCCGAAATACTCTGCATTAACAGCCTGGTTGATCAGACCCCCTGATCCACCATATATATAGTGTGTTAGCTACATCTGTATATGTTGTTCATGTACTTGTAGAAATAAAGATTATTATTAAGCTGAGTAGATGCATATTTGACAATTTTCTGACATTGTTAATAAACTTGGAATTGTTAAATTCTGTGTAATAACTAAATATTATTATTGTAATCAAGGGGAAGCGCTAAACCCGTAGGATTGTACTGCGCCTGTGGGGGGATGTGGAAGGTATTCAGGCTCAGGATTTGAATATTGGTGGAGTATGTTGTCTGGAGTGTGAATTTGTTTTCATTCTAACTGCAGCCTTTTGTTGTGTTATTAATGGTCTGAGATGAGTTATTGGCCTCCGTTAGATAACTAGAAAACCCCTTTTGTGAATGCCTTTAAACTTCCAAATCTGACTTTTACTTGAAGGCCCTAATTAGTTTAGGCCTATGTAGGTGCCAGTGTTCCATTTTTATTAAAGAAATTGGAATATTAGTTTCCATGTGATAATTTGTGAACGCCTCTTCTGGTTGGCTTTAAATTTTCGATTATGATGTTTAACTGCATTAGTAACTTATTTTGATAAAATTATTATTATTATTATAATTATGGGAAGCGCTAAACCCGTAGGATTATATAGCGCATGTGGGGGGGATGGAAGATATTCAGGCTCAATTGGGGGAACTGGAGCACAGATACAATTCCCTAGATCAAGAGCCCCTCACCAGCGTCAAGGAACCTTCCTTGAGGGGATTTTGATCAAAGATGGAGTTGTGATTTGCTGACGGAGGATTAAGCATCTACCATTCCTTGCACATAACCCACACTAGTTTAGCTCTTTAAAAAAGTAGAAACTTATGCCGCACGCTGCACTATTCCTTTGCGCTCATTGGTGTATAGGATTATAGAATAAGGAAATATCTTTCTCGGATTTCAGCAACCAGTTTTCTGTGCCTTCTTGATGGAAAACTGGACTCCGCCAAAGTGAGGGGTGTGTTCATTGCAATTATCGCAAGATGGAGTACGATGGCTGGCTGATTTCTGATCTTCCTATTCACAGACTGGGCATACCTCCATTTTTTTTTTTTTGCTGGGTGGCTGTAGTGCCAGCAGTTGAGACGTGGTTAAGATATGATAAGACTTGTTCGAGTTTTTAACCTAGAGGGTTGGCCACCCAGGATAACCCAGGAATGTCAGTGCGTCATCCAGTGGTGTCCTTTAATTTTGTCTCCCAGGATGCCACTCATACCAGTCGACTAACACCCAGGTACCTTCTTACTGCTAGGTGAACAGGGACAGCAGGTGTAAGGAAACGTACCCAACATTTCCACCCGTGCCGGGGATTGAACCACGGACACTCAATGTGTGAGGCGAGTGCGTTGCCAACTGAGGTGTCGTTTTCAGTTCCCTGTATGGTGACATATTCCATGGATGGAGTAGATGGGTTACCTTTCTTATGTTCTTATGTTCTAAGTAATAGAATTATCAAAGCTTATGGTAATACAGACAAGTTGTGGGTAAAGGTCACGTATGCACTGATTAAGACATTAAGACGTTTTGCCACGAGTGGCTTCTTCAGGTCATATTATGATAGAAGAAAACATCTCGTACATACCTATCTTTCATCTACAACAATTCCCTGCATGCAACCTTAATGTATTTCATGGTGACGTAAAATACGAATTACACATACACATTACCACGTTCAAATTAAAAGTGGATCAACCACTTGTCTGCTTTTTGTATCCCCTCCTTCCCCACCCGTACCTACTCAGTCCTTTCCCCTCTCCCCCTTCCATGTTTCTTCCTCACCCCTCCTTAATTAATAGAGCACTGGTCATAGAACTCGAACTCTGCCTAGCGATGATCTATGTAGACCGAGGACGGAAGTTCGTGATAATCGATAATTATCACGAACTTGGGTATCATCTCCGCCCTCGGCAGGAAAGAGTTTCCAAAAAACGGTACGGGTGGGGACTGAACTCACTGCAAGTGAGTGGTAAAACTCCAGGCCAGCGCAATCGTGTCATTACGATTTCGTGAGTTACATACGTTTCCACTTTGGTGATTGGGAAGTGTTGGAGTTCCAGCTGTACTTGAAAATCAAGGGCACATTCTGTAAAATTCTCGTACTGTAGTTTGTAAAAAAAAAACTATCCCATGGCTTGGTTATACAGTGGTAGAATATACCAGTAGTATATAAATAAGATACACAATGTTGATGAATAAGACATGTGCAGCAGTTGGGTATCTATTTTTGAAATGTTTCACCTACTCGGTATACCTGGAGAGGGTTCCAGGGGTCAACGCCCCCGCGGCCCGGTCTGTGACCAGACCTCATGGTGAATCAGGGCCTGATTAACTAGACCGTTACTGTTGGCCACACGCAACCCGACGTACGAACTACAGCCCGGCTGATCAGGTACTGACTTTAGGTGCCTGTCCAGTGCCTGCTTGAAGACAGCCAGGGGTCTATTGGTAATCCCCTTTATGTATGCTGGGAGGCAGTTGAACAGTCTTAGGCCCCTGACACTTATTGTGTTGTCTCTTATCGTGCTAGTGGCACCCCTGCTTTTCATTTGGGGGATGTTGCATCGTCTGCCGAGTCTTTTGCTTTCATAGGGAGTGATTTTCGTGTGAAAGTTTGGTAAAAATCCCTCTAGGATTTTCCAAGTGTATATAATCATGTATCTCTCCCGCCTGCGTTCTAGGGAGTACAGGTTGAGGAACTTCAAGCGTTCCCAATAATTGAGAATGGACTGAAGGCAGAAGTGAGGAGGTAAAGATGATGTAATCAGTCCATCAATCTTGTAGTAGTTTATATGGTTGAAAGAAGAGGAGCGGCTAGGGAAGGATTTATATTTCGATACCAGACAGCGAGAGAGATCCGGTTCTTTTTATCACCTTGTCAAGGCACTCTCGTGAAAGGCCACGTCGGAGTTATCGGGTATCGGTGTGTCGGGAGAAATCATATACAAGTGAGCAACAGAGATGAGCACTAGTGGATTATTCCCGTGTTAATTTGCAGCAAGCAGTAGAGGCCCGCTATGCCTCGCGCCTCAGCCTGAAGCCGTGGTAATGAAATTCCTTCAGAGCCTCCCATTCTCCCTCTCCGCTTGCCTGCGTTCCCAATTGTTCCCCCAGCCTTTAACTGCGACAAGCTGGGAGTATGCTGCGATAAGCTGGGGTATGCTGCGACAAGCGAAGGTATGTTATGATATACTGGGACGTGTAAAACTTCTTGTGGTATGCTGGGATGTGAAAAACTACTTGTGGTATGCTGGGATGTGAATTGTAATTATTGTAATCATGGGGATGCGCTAAACCTGGAGAATTATACAGCGCATGTGGGGGAGGGGATGGAAGGTACTCAGACTCAATTCAGGGAACTGGAGCACAAATTCAATTCCCTAGATCAAGAGCCCCTCACTAGCGTCAAGGAACCTCCTTCGAGGGGTGTTGGGATGTGAAACTACTTGTGGTATGCTGGGATGTGAAAAGCTACTTGTGGTATGCTGGGATGTGAAAAACTGCTTGTGGTATGCTGGGATGTGAAAAATTGCTTGTGGTATGCTGGGATGTGAAATACTACTTGTGGTATGCTGGGATGTGAAATACTGCTTGTGGTATGCTGGGATGTGAAATACTACTTGTGGTATGCTGGGATGTGAAAAACTGCTTGTGGTATGCCTGGATATGAAAGGGTACTAGTGGTATGCTGGGATGTTTAAGAGTAATTGTGGTACCTGGAGATTACCTGGAGAGGGTTTCGGGGGTCAACGCCCCCGCAGCTTGATCTGAGACCAGGCTTCGTGGTGGATCCCTAGTTTTGAAGGTTCTCATTATCCATCTTATCATTTTCCTAGCAGATGCTGTTGATACATTGTTGTGGTCTTTGAAGGCGAGATCCTCTGACATTATCACTCCCAGGTCCTTCACATTACTTTTTTGCTTTATTGTATGGTTAGAATTCGTTGTATATGCTGATACACTTTTAATTTTCTCAAGTTTTCCATATCTAAGCAGTTGAAATTTCTCTTCATTGAACTTCATATTGTTTTGAGTGGCCCATTTGAAAATTTGGTTTATGTCCGCTTGGAGTCTTGCGGTGTCTTCGATGGAGGTCACTGTCATGGCAATCCGGGTGTCATCTGCAAAGGAAGACACGGAGCTATGACTTACATCTCTATGTCAGATATGAGGATGAGGAATAGAATGGGAGGGAGTACTGTGGCTTGTGGAACAGAGCTTTTCACTGTAGCTGCCTCAGACTTTACTCTGTTTACTATTACTCTTTGTGTTCTATTTGTCAAGAAGTTATAGATCCATCTACCAACTTTTCCTGTTATTCCTTTATCATGCATTTTGTGCGCTATTACACCATGGTCACACTTGTCAAAAGCTTTTCCAAAGTCTGTGTATACATCTATTTTGTTTATCCTCAACAGCATCCAGGACCTTGTCATAGTGATCCAGTAGCTGGGACAGGCAGGAGCATTCTACTCTAAACCCGTTGCCCTGGGTTGTGTAACTGATGGGTATCTAGGTGGTTGGTGATCTTGCTTCTTAGAACCCTTTCAAAGATTTTTAAATGGGATGTTGGTGGTATCGGTCTGTAGTTCTTTGCAATTGCTTTACTGCCACCTTTGTTTTGTTCTGTGGTAATGCTAGTGGGGATTTCAAAGTGAAGCTTTTACTTGTGTATCACTCTGAAAATCCCTGAGTGTTCAAGAAAAACAATGTCATCAAGAGTAAATTGTGTGTGATGTGGAAGGCTAACAATAAGGCATGGGTCACGAGGCAAATTTTCATTGAGTGGGTCAATGAAGTGTTTGGCCCGAGTGTGAAGAAATCCCTTCTGGAAAATAAATTGCCACCCAAGTGCTCCTGGTAATAGACAATGCTCCTGCTCATCCTCCAGACTTGGAAGACCAATTGTTGGGGGAGTTTAGTTTCATCACAGTGAAGTTCTTGCCCCCTAATACCACTCCTCTCATCTAGCCCATGGACCAACAGGTCATTTCAAACTTCAAAAAACTCTACACCAAAGCAATGTTTCAAAGGTGCTTTGAAGTGACCTCGGACACTGAATTGACCCTAAGAGAGTTCTGGAGGAATCACTTCAGTATCCTCAATTGCATAAGCCTTATAGATAAGGCTTGGTAGGTAGTGACTTCCAGGACGATGAACTCTGCTTGGAGAAAATTGTGGCCAGATTATTATTATAATCAAATAGAAGCACTAAACCACAGGGGTTAATTGTGGCCAGAATGTGTCCAAGAGAAGGATTTTGAAGGGTTTGAAGCTGACCCTGACAACCCTATGCCTGTTGTGGAATCTACTGTGGCTTTGGGGAAGTCCATGGGATTGGATGTGAGTGACCAGGATGTGGAAGAGTTGGTGGACGACCACAGGAAAGAGCTAACCATTGAAGAGCTGCAACACCTTCAACTGGAACAGCAACAGATCGCAGCTGAGGAAATTGCTTCAGAGGAGGAGGAAGAGAGAGGGGAGAATGTGCCTTCTTCAGTGATTAAGAACATGTGTGCAAAGTGGAGTGAGATGCAAAGTTTTGTGGAGAAATATCAATCTAACAAAGCTGTTGCAAGCTGTGTCTGCAACATGTTCAATGACAATGCCTTGTCCCATTTTAGGCAAATCTTAGAGATGCCAGAAGCAGACCTCTCTTAACAATTTTTGTATGACAGGGGTCCAGTGACTCTCAAGCTGGTTCTAGTGCCAGTAAAAGACAAAGGGAAATAACCCCAGATAGGGACTTGATACCTGAAGTCCTTATGGAAGGGGATTCCCCTTCTAAACAATAACCTCTCCTCCCTTACCTCTCCTCGCCGTCTTCCATATGCCAACAAGTCTCTTCAATAAAGTTAAAAGTTATGTTATTATTATTATTATAATCAAATAGAAGCGCTAAACCACAGGGGTTAAAAGTTATGTTAAATGTTCATTTATCCATTTCATTAGTCCTTTATATTTATTTCTCATTGTTTTCTGTATGTAAAACTATAGTTATTCTCTATAAAATGTATTTTTTTAATACCTTTGGGTGTCTGGAATGGATTAATTGGATTAACATTATTTCTTATGGGAAATATTGCTTCAGACTTTCTGTAACGAATTAAAGACAGATTATTAGATTATATGTTTTTATTCAGATTATATGCTTTTATATTAATAATATATATTTAATATAATAAAAATCTGAAATACGAGATTTTACTCAGTATCCCAAACAGTCGTTAATTACAAATGGTTCTTTATTTGTAATATGCTCCCGGACAGGCCCCCATATTACAAATAAAGAACCATTTGTAATTAACGACTGTTTGGGATACTGAGTAAAATCTCGTATTTCAGATTTTTATTACATTAAATATATATTATTAATATAAAAGCATATAATCTGAATAAAAACATATAATCTAATAATCTGTGTAAAAACCTATTTACACAAAATCACAGTACAAGATAAAAGTCACAAGTAAAATCAAGTATTCGGTGTAGTGTCAAGTCGCTGCCATCTTCTAGTGTCACGCAGGACACTTACCACACCTTGTCATGATACTTCTTTGTCTTATGGCACGCCTTCTCACGGGGTCCCCTGACACCCGTTCTCTGTGTCACATGACACGCCCCCGGTGTCACCCGACACGCCTTCTCTTCTGTGTCACACGACACCCTTCTCTCTGTGCCCATAAGACACCTTCCTTGCATCATGAACCCATCTCTAATAAAACCTTTTCACCGCGTTATGACACACATCAAATACACGACTCAACCTGTGTCGTGCCATCGTCACAAACTCTGACTGACTACACCACTAAATACCTGACACCACAGTGTCACACAAGACACCACCTGTTACCAGTGTCACACAAGACACCACCTGTTACCAGTGTCACACAAGACACCACCTGTTACCAGTGTCACACAAGACACCACCTGTTACCAGTGTCACACACTTTCAGGTACATAAGTTCAGGTACAACAGTCCATTTTCAGGTACATAGTCTCAGGAACACAGTCGGTAAGGTGAATAAGCCAGTAGATAGTCTAAGGCCGTCACCAGCACGAAGAGTCAATCTCCAGGTCTGTCTGTTGAACACTCCCAGGTGTATCAGGGAGCTAGTGAACTCTCCAGTGTTGTATAGGGGAGAGTCTCGCTGACACTCTCCAGCAGTGTATATGGGAGAGTCTCGTACACTCCCTAGGTGTATCAGGGAGCTGGTGAACTCTCCAGTGTTGTATATGGGAGTCTCGTTAGTACTGTAGACCTGTCACCAGCACCACACTGCGAAAGTCTACAACTCTCAAGCAGGTCTGCCTGGCGAACTCCAGTAGTGTATCAGTGAGCTGGTGGACTCTCCAGTGTTGACTAGGGGAGAGTCTCGATGACACTGTCAGTCAAGCCGGCCCGGCAGTCAAACATCAGGTCTGATGACGTAACCCCTTGACTGCCGGCCGGTGAGGTAATTACCTAACTACCATTGTTAGATACGGGGCCGTAACAAGGACTTTGAACTCTTCTTGGAGAAAATTGTGGCCAGAATGTGTTCTTGAGAAGGATTTTGAAGGATTTGAGGCTGACCCTGATGACCCTATGCCTGTTGTGGAATCTATTGTGTCTTTGGGAAAGTCCATGGGGTTGGATGTGAGTGGCGAGGATGTGGAAGAGTTGGTGGAGGACCACAGGGAAGAGCTAACCACTGAAGAGCTGCAACACCTTCAACTGGAACAGCAACAGACCACAGCTGAGGAACTTGCTTCAGAGAAAGAAGAGAGAGGGAAGGAGGTGCCTTCTTCAGAGATTAAGGAGATTTGTGCAATGTGGAGTAGGGTGCAAGCTTTTGCTGAGAAATATCACCCTGACCAATCTGAAACAAGTTATATCTGCAACATGTTCAGTGACAAAACCTTGGCCCACTTCAGGCAAATCTTAAAGAGGCGCCAGAAACAGAGCTCTCTGGACAGTTTTTTTTGTGCGACAGGGGTCTAGTGACTCTCAAGCTGGTCCTAGTGCCATTAAAAGACAAAGAAGGGAAGTAACCCCAGAGAGGGACTTGATACCTGAAGTCATTATGGAGGGGGATTCCCCTTCCAAACAATAACTTCTCCTCCTCCCTCTCTCCTCCTCCCTGTCTTCCATATGCCAACAAGAGTCTTCAATACAGGTATGTAATAATGATTTAAATGTTCATTTATATATAACTGTCATTGTTTTGTGTATGTAAAACTATAGTTAAACTTTATAAAATGTATTTTTTTATTATTATTTTTGGGTGTCTGGAATGGATTAATTGTATTTACATTAATTCTTATGGGAAATGTTGCTTCGAATTTGGGCCGCTTCGAATTTAGGCCGACCTTCTGGAACAGATTATGGCCGATATTCGGGATTCCACTGTATAAATATGTAATACAGTGGACCCCCGGTGTTCGTCCTGCTCCAAACTCGTCCTTTTATGTAAGTGTATTTTTTTAAATGCTTTTGTAAGTGTATTTTTTGGGGTCTTAAAAGACTAGTCTACTTTACATTATTCCTTATGGGAATAAATTTGTTTGGTAATGGCACTTGAAGAGCATTCTGGAACGAAAAAATCACGAAAACCGGGGGTCCACTGTATAATCAAAAGAATGTACAGTGGTCCCTCGGTTTTCGGTCATCTCCAAACTCGAACATTTATGTAAGTGTATTTTCGTAAGTGATTTTGCAAGTGTATTTTTGGGGGTCTGAAATAGACTAACCTATGTGACATTATTTCTTAAGGAAGTACATGTAAATTCGTTTGGTAATGGCACTTGAGCAGCATTCTGGAAAGAATTTTTGGCGAAAACCGAGGGTCCACTGTATAGGCAATTCTCTTGATACACACTGTAACAAAAGCAAAGGCGAAGCACCATGATCCCTTGTTCGTGGCTGCATCAGTAATGCTGGTTCAGTCATCTCTACTGTCAAAATCCTTCAAATCCACCCACATCTGAAGTTGTCATCATTTGAGGTTACTGAAGAAGAATCATTGTGCCTCTGATCTTTTACAGATGAGATGCCCCTGGAGTCAATGTGAGATGCCCCTGGTTCCAATATGCTACAAGATAACAGGTGGCAACTTCCAGACCAGGTATTTGATACACTTTACACTAGTTTGGCCAATAATTTTCCATGTGAATTAGTATAGATAAAATCTGAAAATGAATAATTGAATTCATCTGTAAGACATAGGGACTCAAGAAGAATTCGTCTGAATTACAGAGGATCCACCTGTAGCAAATATTCTAGGACCAAGAGAACTCTTCTTGGGAAGATCAGACGAGCAGCAGGTAGAGTGGACATAAGAGTCAAGATAAATACAGTATTATGGAAAATTTGGCCATACTGTTGTTTAACTAATTACATCTAATCCTGCTTATGAGCAGCATCATAGTTTCCACAGTTTGTGTTAAAATACTCTACATCAAAACAGATTACTCAACAGATTTCACAGTGGCAGTGATAAAGATCTCAATAAGGGTAAGTGAATGTAACCTTAGGTTTTTAAAAAAAAAAATTCCTTAACTGTCAGGTTTATCTGCTTGTGATGACTTACTTTCTACAAAATTAATGTAATGGAGGAAGGGGAGGATAGTTACAGATTAAAGCAATTAAAATATTTATACTGTACATAACTAGGAAATCCTCTGGTGATCTAAATCAAATACTATTACAAACAAAAGTTAAATTATGATACAGAATTATCTAAGAAAAAAATTGGGGGCATATATTTTCATATTATGAAAAGTAAAAGGCACAATACTGTGGCTGCAACAATACACAGATATCCTGCACATAGGATTTCTGTGTATTGTTGCAGAAATGTATGACAACATTTTGGCCTGACTTGGACTATTAACTAGTGACCGAAATGTCATCATAAGTTGCTTTCTCCTATGTGCAGGTTATTTGTGTATTTTCACATTATATTGCAGTTAATGAAGGAAGGAAGGAAAAGGGGTAGGGGTCATCCTGGAAAGGGTTGGAAGGAATGAGAAGAGGTTTTGAATGCCAAGAGCTTGAGCATACAGCATGGATGTGAGAGCATGCTAGATCTAAGTGAGTGAAGACAGATGGTTTTTATGGCTTGACATGCTATTAGTGTGAGCAAGGTAATATTTTTGAAGGTATTTAGGGAAACTGGGTGGGAAGTACAGTGCCTGCACTCTGAAAGAGGGGTGAGGATGTTGCAGATCAGATTATTATTATAATCAAAGAAAGCGCTAAAACGACAAGGGTCATATTGCAGATCAGAGGGTCATTCAAATTGTGATACCTACACACTTTTGTCAAGCCAGCTATTGAATAAATGATGGCAAATGCATTTCCTTCTTTGGTTCACCCTACCTCTGTGGAAGATGGCTGTCGTGTTGAAAAAGTTTAATCATAAAAAGTTAATTTCATGTTTATACAGTACTTCCCATCAAAAAGATCAAATTCAGTTTCAAATATTAATTATAGAAATTACATTCATAGGTGTTGGATAATGTGGGCATAATATATATTTTACTTAATTCCTTACTGGTAGTATTCACAGCTTAAATGTATTACACAACATTTACCACAGTAATTATAAGTGCTAAGGCTATTTGGTCAGTGGCCCATGACTTATATTAGAGCCTTCAGCTCTCATCTGAAATACCTGGGTTCAATCCCAGCACAGTTGGAAATGTTGCCCCTGTTCACCTAGCAGTAAGTACCTGGGTGTCAGCCAGGTGTTGTGGGCTGCATCATGGTTCTCGTGGGTTATCCTGCATATTAACCCTCAGGATTAAAATCTTCCTGATCAGCCAGGCGATGGTACATACTTTATACGTACTTACTGTGTGTGGCTAGCACCAGCAGCCTGGCTGTTCAAGTCATCAACTGGGAGGCCAGGTCTGGGACCTGGTCACGAGAGCGGAGACGACCAAAATCATCTTCAGGTAATCTGCAAACAAACAGATACTGAGTGGTGCTGTCAAATGTGCTGTATCTTTATTTTTAATTTACTTATTTGCAGTTAAATATACATTTTTAGATTTATGGAACCTACACTAACCTTATAGCCTACAACTAGCTGTTCATTACCTGGCTTCCAGCCAAATACACACACACACTCAATTATAAAACCAATTTCAAATTTTCCCTCCCTAGGCAAAAGCTCCTCTGGGATTCTAAAGAGAGGCATCTCTCCTATAGTAAATATCTTCAGCATTTTAATTAAATGATGGATTCCTCAGATCAGCTTTGGCTGTTGTTATTCTAGTGCATTGTACTTACTTACAACAGCTCAAAGTGGCTAATTTTCAAAACTCTAAGGGTGGTTCATTCATTAAACTATATGGAAGGCTGGTACCAATAACTCTGGAAAAAATACAGCTATTAATGTAGCGAATTACAAAATAATTAAGAAAAAGCTAATACAGTAAATATTCCTTGTGAGTGTACTATAACGAAGAAATAATTACAGAACACAAGATCATAAAAATAAAATTGTCTGATTAACTCCCACTAGGTCTGGTAAGGATAATAGTATTACAAGTAACATAGCTAAGGAAAAAATACACTGAGAAAAGAATGAAACCTATTAGAAGTAAAGACAAACTCTTAATAACCTTACAGAATAAGATTAAAGAAAATAGAAAAGTACAGTGGTACCTCGACTTACGATGTTATCATCTTACGTTATATTCGATAACCGATTTTTATAACGTAAGAAATTTGAATGCGACATCCGATGATTGATTCGTCTTACGACTTTCGTACCGGACCTGTCCGCTTGGCGCCCAGCTGAGCGCGCACTCCAGGGAGCGTCAGTGCTATTGTTTACAAGCGAGAGCGACCACCCACCCACACCCACGCATTCATACCAGTATATTGTCATTATTCCACTGTTTTTAGTGCTTGCAACTGCTAAATAAGCTACCATGGGTCCAAGGAAAGATCCTAGTGCTAAGCCTGTGGCAAAGAGGAACAGAAATATATGTACGATAGAAGTGAAGAAGGAGATAATAGAAAAATATGAAAGTGGAGTGCGTATCAGTGAGCTGGCCAGGCTGTATGGTAAACCCTATTCTACCATCGCTACCATTGTGGATAAGAAATATTCAAGTAAAATCAAGGAAGCTGTTGTTGCAAAAGGTGCATCTGTGATCACAAAACACAGACCACAAGTGCTGGAAAATGTGGAAAGGTTGTTGTTGGTGTGGATCAACGAGAAACAGTTAGCAGGAGATACTGTTTCGGAGGGAATAATATGTGAAAAGCAAGGCAGTTGCATGATGATCTCCTTAAGAAAATGCCTGCAACGAGTGAAGTGAGCGAATTTAAAGCCAGCAGAGGCTGGTTTCAAAAATTTAAGAAGCGTACTGGCATACATAGTGTTGTGAGGCATGGTGAGGGAGCCAGTTGTGACAAAAGTGCGGCTGAAAAATATGTGCCTGAATTCCAGGAGTACCTAGAGGCTGAACAATTCCTCCCCAACAAGTGTTTAATTGTGATGAAACAGGCCTGTTCTGGAAGAAAATGCCCAACAGGACCTACATTACTCAGGAGGAAAAGGCACAGCCAGGACATAAGCCTATGAAAGACAGGCTAACTTTGATGCTTTGTGCCAATGCCAGTGGTGATTGCAAAGTGAAGCCTTTACTAGTGTATCTTTTGAAAATCCCGAGTGTTTGGCAGATGCGGTGTCAGCAAGTCTAACTTGTGTGTGATGTGGAGGTCTAACAAGGCATGGGTCACAAAGGACATTTTCTTAGATTGGTTCAATGGTGTGTTTGGCCCCAGTGTGAAGAAATATATATTGGACAATAATTTGCCACTTAAGTGCCTCCTGATAATGGACAATGCTCCTTGTCATCCTCCAAACTTGGTAGAGAAAATTGTGGAGGAGTTTAAATTCATCAAAGTGAAGTTCTTGCCCCCTAATACCACTCCTCTCCTCCAGCCCATGGACCAGCAGGTCATTTCCAACTTTAAAAAACTCTATACCAAAGCAATGTTTCAAAAGTGCTTTGATGTGACCACAGACATGAACATAACCCTAAGAGAATTTTGGAAAAAGCATTTCCATATGCTGCATTGTGTACACCTTATAGGTAAGGCTTGGGAGGGAGTGACTACCAGGACTTTGAACTCTGCCTGGAGAAAATTGTGGCCAGACTGTGTCCTAGAGAGGGATTTTGAAGGTTTTGGGGCTGAGCCTCAGAACCCTGAGCCTGAGCCTGAGCCTGTTTTGGAAGAAATTGTGGAATTGGGCAAGTCTTTGGGGTTAGAGGTGAGTGGGGATGATGTGGAACAGTTGGTGGAGGAGCACAAGGAAGAGCTAACCACTGAAGATCTGCAAGAGCTTCAACAGCAACTGGAACAAGAGAGCAAAGGTCAGGACAATGGTTCAGAGGAGGAGGAGGAGGTGGAACAAAATGGAAGAATGTGCCTTCTTCAAGGATTAAGGACATTTGTGGAATGTGGAGCAAGGTGCAAGCATTTATGGATGAATATCACCCTAACCATGCTGTTGCAGGCCGTGCTGGCAACCTGTACAATGACACTGTGGTGTCCCACTTCAGGGATGTTTTAAAGAATCGCCAGACACAGAGCTCCCTGGACAAATTTGTTGTTAGAAAGAGGTCCAGTGACTCTCAAGCTGGTCCTAGTGGCATTCAAAGAAAAGGCCAGTAACCCCAGAAAAGGACTTGGTACCTGCAGTGTTAATGGAAGGGGATTCCCTTCCAAACACTAGCATACTACTCCACCTTCTCCCTCCTCCCGTCCTCCACACATCAACAACTCTTCAATAAATGTAAGTGACATGTTATTGTACAATATTTGCATGTGTATTTAGTTATTCTTCATTATATTGTGTATTATTTAATGTCAAAAAGCTCTAAAAATATTTTATTTAACTACTTTTGGAAGTCTTGGACGGATTAAATTTATTTCCATTATTTCTTATGGGGAAAATTGATTCGTTTAACGATTGTTTCGTCTTAAGATATGCCCTCTCTGACGGATTAATATCGTAAGTCGAGGTACCACTGTACAGACATACATTTATTATAGATGACTCAATAGAAATTACTTGAAGTTCAAACAGATCTAAAGTCAAAAGAATATAGTATAAAGAAAAAACCTAGAGAAAGATGATTACTTATACAGTGGACCCCGAGTAACGAGCACCCGGAAATCGCACAATTATGTAAGTATAATATTGTAAGTGCTTTTGTAAGTGTATTTTTGGGGGTCTGAAATAGACTAACCTACTTGACATTATTTCTTAAGGGAGTAAATTGTTCGGTAATGGCACTTGAGCAGGCTTCTGGAATGAATTTTGCTCGTTACTCGGGGTCCACTGTATATACTATCTACAGGAGGAGAGGTAGGCTCATGGTGCCCCATCTTTAGCATGTAGTCTGTCATAATTTATTATTATAATCATGGGGAGCGCTAAACCCGTAGGATTATACAGCGCATGTGGGGGATGGAAAGTATTCAGACTCAATTGAGGGAACTGGAGCACAGATCCAATTTCCCAGATCAAGAGCCCTCACCAGCATCAAGGAACCTCCCTTGAGGTGATAGTCTGTCATAAAATTTTAAAGTTTTCAGTAACTGTGGCACTTACTACCTCCTCATAAACCATTCCATTGATCCACTCCTCTGTTTACAATGAAAAACTTTCTAGTATCCTTTTGACAGGTCTTTAGTTTATAATATAGTGGACCCTCGGAAATCAAACACTCCCAACTCGCCCTATAATGCAAGTTTATTATTGTAAGTGCTTTTATAGGTGTATTTTTGGGGGTCTGAAACGGACAAATCTAATTTACATCATTCCTTATGGGAATCAATTCGTTTGGTAACAGCACTTGAACAGCATTCTGGAATGAAGAATGCTCGATTTCTGGGGGTCCACTGTAATGGCTTTTTGTTATGCTAGCTGATGGAATTTACCTGTAATTGTAGACAATTCTAAGGTTGCTGCCTCATGGATACACTGTAATCCAATCAATAACTCAGTGTGGTGTTAAAAATGGGCATTTTTTGCCTTATAAATTAATTAAGTTCCTCCACTATGGTATTCGAGGAGGTAGACCAACATAAAAGAACAGTGTTGTATATATGAACTTCACTAAGGTCTGTGACAGATCTCCATACAGGAGACTGATGAAGAAAATAGTAACATGGTACAGAAGGGAAAATTATCTCCAGTCAAAGCATGACTGACAAATAGGCAACAGAATGTGAGCATCAATGGGGATCGAACCATAGACACAGTGTGAGGCCAGGGGTCCTTGCGTTCTGTAATTACATAAATAACTGGGAGTCGCTTGATGGTTATGGGTAGCATCCTGGGGAAGACTGACAAAAAATATAAGGAAATATGCCACAGTGATTAGCTTTACCAGGTTATGCTGGGTTGCTAAGTTATTAAGGTATAATTTTATACAGTTTTGAAAGATTGCAATTATGTAGGTTTATTTAGGCACAGACACATAAGTACAGTTATCAGTGTAAATTATTTAGGATCACCCAAAAGAATAATCAAAGTTAATTATTTCCTTATATAGTTACAGGAGCAAATTATTTAGGATAACCCAAATAAGTCAGTGACTTATTTCCATTTGGGGTTAATAATCAGATGCCTTCTTAATACTAGGGACGCGGTTTAACAAACCCCAGTGGAAATAAGCCAGTCTGCTTGGCTTTCATGGGTTATTTTTGCTGCTAAAACTCCGAATTAAAAATCAGAATAAAATTCACAGCCTTCGTTGTTGTTGGGTTATTAAAGGCTACCAAAGTTACGCCTTATTAAGCCCTGCTTCCCAGGAGTCGGGGGAAGAAGAAGAAGAAGAATAATAATAATAATAATAATAATAATAATAATAATAATAATAATAATAATAATAATAATAATAATAATAATAATAATAATAATAATAATAATAATAATAATAATAATAATAATAATAATAATAATAATAATAATAATAATAATAATAATAATAATAATTTTATTTACTACAAGTACATGTACAAGGTATACAGACCATAGCTGACATCAATGACATTCTACTATATAGAAAGCCGCTTGTTATGCAGAGCATTTCGGGCAAATTAGGTCAGTTTTGTCCCAGGATGCGACCCACACCAGTCCACTAACACCCAAGTACCTATTTTACTGATGGGTGAACATAGACAACAGGTGTAAAGAAACACGCCCAATGTTTCTACCCTCGCTGGGAATCGAACCCAGACACTCGCCGTGTGAAGCGAGAGCTTTAGCCACCAGACCACCAGAGCCCAATTATGGTCGGGAATGACAAAGGAAAAAGTTTTCTCCAGAAAACAGTAAGGTCCAAATTAGATCAGGTGGACCCCAATACCTAAACCCCTGGTAGAGACAAGACCCCTGCAACCACAGTGGAAATAAAGGACCCCAATGGAAATAAGTCAGTCTGACTTTCTTGGGTTATCCTAGGTTCTCTACACATATGCTGCTATGTGTGATAATCTATATAACTGTATTTGTGTACATCTGAATAAACTTACTTATTTAGGGACCCCCAATGGAAATAAGTTACTTTGACTATTTTTGGTTATCCTAGGTAATTTACACAAGTCACTATGTATGATAATTGTACTTATGTGGACCTGTACCTAAATAAACTGACCAATAAATGGTTATACTCATAGCCATAATTCTTAAAAAGGGGTGGACTGGTAAGCTGCGGGTCATGATATGAATAAAACCCACGTCTGGATATACTTGTCCTGTTTCCTGACAAACCTTACCTAAATAAACTTACTAACCACAATTAGGTAAGGAACCACAACTCCCTAACTGAGCCAGAACATCAGGCCTTTCATAGTAGCTGACCATTTCCCAGCAGAAGGCAATAGATGAAAATAAACGTCCTTGAGGTATAAAATGGGAATTCTGTACACAATGTTCAGGCAAAAAGAGAGGAGAGACACCCGCACACCACCAGGGCTGGCGCAGTAATGTCTCTTTGTTAAAATAATTAGTTGTTGGCGGGTGGGCTTTGAGGGTCAC
>WNWK01000822.1:0-55000 GCA_009830355.1 Cherax destructor
CAAAAAACTAACCCAAAAAGTTTTTCAGGTTTATAGAACAAAAGTTAGGGATAAGATAGGTCCCCTTAAAAATAACTTTGGGCATCTTACTGACAAGGAGAATGATATGTGATCTATTTTTAATAATTATTTTCTCTCGATTTTCACACAGGAAGACATTAATAATATCCCAGTAATTAATTTTTTACAGAGGCCCAGAAGAAGATAAATTATGTAATATCACAGTCACTAGCGAAATGGTTATGAAACAGCTGGACCACTGAAACAAAATAAATCGCCGGGTCCTGATGAGCTTTTTGCAAGGGTTTCTTAAGGAATGCAAAATGGAACTCTGTGAACCAATATCTAACATTTTAATTTATCTCTTCAAACAGGTGTAGTGTCTGATATGTGGAAGATGGCTAATGTAATTCCTATTTTTAAAGCAGGGGACAAGTCACTACCGTCAAACTACCGCCCAATAAGTCTGACCTCAATTGTAGGCAAATTACTAGAGTCAATATAGCTGATATTATTGAAGCCATCTAGATAACCATAATTTGATTAATGATACCCAGCATGGATTCACGAGGGCCGTTCCTGCCTATCTAATTTATTAACCTCCTTCAGTAAAGCTTTTGAAGCTGTTGATCGATAAAGAATTCGATATTGTTTATTTAGACTTTAGTAAGGCTTTTGATAAGTACCGCACCAGAGACTGTTAAAGAAAGTGGCAGCTCATGGCATTGGGGAAAAGTGCTGTCATGGATCGAGTCATGGCTCACCAATAGGAAGCAGAGATGTGCATAAATGGGGTTAAATCCGAATGGGGACTTGTAACAAGTGGTGTTCCACAGGGATCAGTCTTAGGCCCATTGTTATTTATAATATATATCAATGACCTGGATGAGGAATTACTAGTGATATGAGCAAATTCGCCGACGACACGAAGATAGCTAGGATAATTGATTCAAACATAGATGTCATAGAACTTCAGGAAGATTTAGACAAACTTAATTCGTGGTCAGAAAAGTGGCAGATGCAGTTCAATGTAGATAAATGCAAGGTTCTGAAGCTCGGGAGTGTCCATAACCCAAGCACTTATAAGTTAAATAACCTAGAACTTAGCCATACAGATTGCGAGAAGGACTTGGGGGTGATGGTAAGCAGCAACCTTAACCAAGACAGCAATGCCTAAGCGTACGTAATAAGGCAAATAGATTACTGGGATTTATATCAAGAAGTGTTAGCAACAGAAGTCCAGAGGTTATATTACAGCTTTTTACATCATTAGTAAGGCCTCACCTAGATTACGCAGCTCAGTTTTGGTCTCCATATTACAGAATGGACATAAATTCGTTAGAAAACATTCAGCGTAGAATGACTAAATTAATACATAGCATTAGAAATCTTCCTTACGAAGAAAGATTGAAGACCCTAAAATTACATTCACTTGTAAGACGTAGAATGAGGGAGACATGATCGAGGTATACAAGTGGAAAATGGAGTATTAACAAAGGGGATATAAATAAGGTCTTGAGGATATCTCTCCAAGAGAGAACCCGCAATAATGGATTCAAGTTAGATAAGTTTAGATTTAGAAAGGATATAGGAAAGTATTGGTTTGGAAATAGGGTAGTTGATGAGTGGAACAGTCTGCCTAGTAGGGTTATTGAAGCTAGGACCTTGGGTAGTTTCAAATTTAGGTTGGATAAATTCATGAGTGAGAGGGGTTGGATTTGAGTGGGACTCGCGCATGAGTGGGTAGAATTGTCAAAGCTTATTTCTTGGGTAGCATTGAAAATTGGGTTGAGCAAATATTCTGTTAGTGGGACGGATTGTGAAGGACCTGCCTAGTATGGGCCAACAGGCCTGCTGCAGTGTTCCTCCTTTCTTATGTTCTTATAACCTAACCTAAATCCTACAAAATTATGAGCAGAAAAGAGGAATAGTTGTATAGGTGTCAGTTAAATATATTTATATAAATACTATGTAGCTTTATTACAAGCTAACTTACCTTATTACAAGCTAAATAAGCTTATTACAAGCTAAGTACTTTCATTCTTTGATCAATAAGAATTCTCTGTTTTATTAATCTTACTTATGTGTGGTTACAGGTGATGTGTACTGTACTACATATTATGAAAAATTACATAATTGGTTGATTGGTTGAGTACAAAGAGTCGACCGCCCCCTCCCCCGCTTAATGTCCCAGACAAGGGCCGAAGAGAAAGTTCAAGTAAAAAAAAAAAAAACTAAACTAAGTGATTCGCTTAGTGTATTTTTGTTGGTCCCCGACGCTGGTCTCAGACCCCAGCTGGAGCTACCTGTGTTTTTTTGATCATATGACAGAGGTCTTTTGGTGATTTAGTGGTCCACACTTCAGTCTTCCTTCTGGGAAGACCTGGGGTTCAGATCCGCGGAAGGAGGATCGAACCTAAGTCGTTTCGCACCGTTACATGGTTATGCATTTATGTAGAGAAGTGACAGTTTCTGCCACTGAAAGACACTTCCTTAAAAATAATAATAATAATAAAAATTTTTTTTATTTTTTATTAACACATGAGCAGTTTCCCACCAAGGCAGGGTGGCCCGGAAAAGAGAAACTTTCATCATTCTCTCCATCACTGTCTTGCCAGAGGCGCGCTTACACTACAGTTATAAAATTGCAACATTAACACAGTGCCGGCACTGTACTTCCCATCTCCAGGACTCACGTCCGGCCTGCCGGTTTCCCTGAATCCCTTCATAAATGTTACCTTGCTCACACTCCAACAGCACGTCAAGTCCTAAAAACCATTTGTTTCCACTCCTATCTATTACGCTCACGCATACTTGTTGGAAGTCCAAAAAACTCCTTTACCCCCTCCAACCTTTTCTAGGCTGACCCCTACCTCGCCTTCCTTCTACTACAGATTTATACGCTCTCCAGGTGATTCTATTTTGTTCCACCCTCTCTAAATGTCCGAGCCACCTCAACAACCCCTCCTTAGCCCTCAAACTACGGATTCTCTGCATTATGTTCAAACCACACATTGCCCTCAGACATGACTGCCTCCAGCCTTCTCCTTGTTGCAACATTCACCACCCATGTTTCACACCCATATAAGAGCGTTGGTATAACTATACTCTCATACATTCCCTCTTTGCTTCCATGGATAATATCACCTCCTCCATACTCCCTCCCTCCCTCCAATCTGATATCCAATCTTTCGTTACCAAATTTTTTTGTTATCCTCATCATCTTACTCTTTCCTATATTCACTTTTAATTTGATTCTTTTTACACACCCTACCAAACTCGTCCACCAACCTCTGCAACTTCTTTCTCTTCAGAACATACCAAAAGCACAGTGTCATCAGCAAAGAGCAACTGTGACAACTCCCACCCGAGCATTCACACCTCTTACAAATATAAATATATTGAACAATCATAATTATTTATTATATAATTATTTATTATTATTATTATTATTATTATTATTATTGTTTTTATTATTATAATTATTATTATTATTGATACTATTTTACCAGAAAACAATACCTCCCTGTACGCCTATACAATATATTTTGGCAATTTAGGACATCAAAAAAGTCACTGCCGGAAAAAAGAATGTGTCAGAGCTAACGAGAAACGCAGTGTAGCGGTGAAAATTATTTTTATTCTGTTAGTAAGTATATTGGTTATTGGTGGGAGGTAGGGAGGGAGGGGAGAGAGGGAGGCAGGGAGGGAAGAGGAGAGAAGGAGGGACGGAGGGAGGGAAGAGAGGGAGGCAGAGAGGAAGCGGGGTGAGGAGTGGATGAGGCTGACTGGATATATGGATAGGTTGTTTTAAGGTTGAATGGATGGACAAAAGACTAGTGAAGAGGATAGTATGTACAAGAACGTGTAAGTGGAAGGAGTGTGGGATAGGACCGATATTTTTCGTTTCTGAGTTGTAAAATTTATATGATCATGTCCAATGTTTATATATACACAAACACACACACACACAAAACACACAGCAGAGACAGGATGTTCAGAGATGGGACACAGCAACAAGGGGTCACAGTTGGAAGTTGAAGACTCAGATGAATCACAGAGATGTTAGGAAGTATTTCTTCAGTCACAGAGTGGTCGGGAAGTGGAATAGTCTGGGAAGTGATGTAGTGGAGGCAGGATCCATACATAGCTTTAAAGAGAGGTATGATGAAGCTCATGGAGCGGGTAGAGTGACCGAGTAGCGGCCAGTGAAGAGGCGGGGCCAGGAGCTGTGACTCGACCCCTGCAACCACAACTAGGTGAGTACAACTAAGTGAGTACACACACACACACATACACACACACACACACACACACACTCACACACACACACTCACACACACACACACACACACACACACTCAGAAGTGTCTCTTTTCGCAGATGATGTAAAATTAATGAGGAGAATCACATCGGATGAAGACCAAGCAGGACTTCAAAGAGACCTGGACAAGCTTGACATCTGGTCTAGCAACTGGCTTCTCGAATTTAACCCCACCAAATGCAAAGTCATGAAGATCGGAGAAGGGCAAAGAAGACCGCTGACAGAGTACAGGCTAGGTGGACAAAGGCTACAAACCTCATCAAAGGAGAAAGACCTTGGGGTGAGTATAACGCCAAGCACGTCTCCGGAAACACACATCAACCAGATAACTGCGGCAGCATATGGGCGACTGGTAAACCTAAGATTAGCGTTCAGTTACCTTAACAAGGAATCGTTCAAGACACTGTACACCGTGTACGTCAGGCCCATACTAGAGTATGCAGCACCAGTCTGGAACCCACACCTGGTCAAGCATGTCAAGAAATTAGAGAAAGTGCAAAGGTTTGCGACTAGGCTAGTTCCACAACTCAGGGGACTGCCCTATGAAGAAAGGTTGAAGGAAATAGGACTAACAACACTGGAGGACAGAAGGATTCGAGGATACATGATAACGACATACAAAATACTGCGGGGAATCGACAAGGTAGATAGTGACAGGATGTTCCAGAGAGGGAACACAGAAACAAGGGGACACAACTGGAAGCTGAAGACTCAAATGAGTCAAAGGGATGTTAGGAAGCAATTCTTCAGCCATAGAGTAGTTAGGAAGTGGAATAGTCTAGCGAACGATATAGTGGAGGCGGGAACCATACATAGTTTTAAGACAAGGTATGATAAAGCTCATGGAGCAGGGAGAGCAGAGACCCAGTAGCGGACAGCGCAGAGGCGGGGCCAGGAGCTGAGTCTCGACCCCTGCAACCACAATTAGGTGAGTTCACACACACACACACACACACACACACACACACACACACACACAATAATATATATATATATATATATATATATATATATATATATATATATATATATATAATATCCTCATGCTACCACCAGTGATCCTCACACTACCACCTCTGATCCTCACACTACCACTTCTGATCCTCACACTACCACCTCTGATCCTCACACTACCACCTCTGATCCTCACACTACCACCTCTGATCTTCACACTACCACCTCTGATCCTCACACTACCACCTCTGATCCTCACGCCGCCACCACTGATCCTCACACTATCACCTCTGATCCTCAAACTACCACCTCTGATCCTCACACTACCACCTCTGATCCTCACACTACCACCTCTGATCCTCACACTACCACCTCTGATCCTCACACTACCACCTCTGATCCTCACGCCGCCACCACTAATCCTCACACTATCACCTCTGATCCTCACACTACCACCTCTGATCCTCACACTACCACCTCTGATCCTCACACTACCACCTCTGATCCTCACACCACCACTGATCCTCACACTACCACCTCTGATCCTCACACTACCACTGATCCTCACACTACCACCTCTGATCCTCACACTACCACCTCTGATCCTCACACTACCACCTCTGATCCTCACACTACCACCTCTGATCCTCACACTACCACCTCTGATCCTCACACCACCACTGATCCTCACACTACCACCTCTGATCCTCACACTACCACTGATCCTCACACTACCACCTCTGATCCTCACACTACCACCTCTGATCCTCACACCACCACTGATCCTCACACTACCACCTCTGATCCTCACACTACCACCTCTGATCCTCACACTACCACCTCTGATCCTCACACTACCACCACTGATCCTCACACTACCACCTCTGATCCTCACACCACCACTGATCCTCACACTACCACCTCTGATCCTCACACTACCACCTCTGATCCTCACACTACCACCTCTGATCCTCACACAACCACTGATCCTCACACTACCACCTCTGATCCTCACACTACCACCTCTGATCCTCACACTACCACTTCTGATCCTCACACTACCACCTCTGATCCTCACACCACCACCACTGATCCTCACACACCACCTCTGATCCTCACACCACCACCACTGATCCTCACACTACCACCACTGATCCTCACACTACCACCTCTGATCCTCACACCACCACCACTGATCCTCACACTACCACCTCTGATCCTCACACTACCACCACTGATCCTCACACTACCACCTCTGATCCTCACACCACCACTGATCCTCACACTACCACCTCTGATCCTCACACCACCACTGATCCTCACATTACCACCTCTGATCCTCACACTACCACCTCTGATCCTCACACTACCACCTCTGATCCTCACACCACCACCACTGATCCTCACACTACCACCTCCGATCCTCACACTACCACCTCTGATCCTTACACCACCACTGATCCTCGTCTCTCAGACCGATTTCTCGCGATTTCCAGCCCACTGATCGTATTTCTGAGCCACACACTTCTCCTGAGTGTACTTGATTGAAAGATCTCTCTCTCTCTCTCTCTCTCTCTTTCTCTTTGTAGACTTTTTAAAGTCAAGTGATGTCCTCGTAGTGAATTGTTGCCTCACTGATGAATGCACTCCTCACCACGTTCTTGAACCGAAGGGGAGGGCCTCGCAGGGTTAGAAAGTCCTCGGCAGGGTTAGAAGCTTCTTGACAGGGTTGGAAGGTCATTGACAGGGTTACATTAGAAGCTTCTATTCATAATAAAGTCATAAGAAAGGTACATTAAGTAACCTTGAAGAGATACTGTATTCTGGAATACATCACTGACGGTCCCGTCACCATCACAACTCTGCTGTTGTAACTACAAACACTGAATACGGTACACCACCATCACAACTCTGCTGTTGTAACTACAAACACTGAATACGGTACACCACCATCACAACTCTGCTGTGTAACTACAAACACTGAAGACGGTACACCACCATCACAACTCTGCTGATGTAACTACAAACACTGAATACGGTACACCACCATCACAACTCTGCTGCTGTAACTACAAACACTGAAGACGGTACAGCACCATCACAACTCTGCTGCTGTAACTACAAACACTGAAGACGGTACACCACCACTCGATCAACACTGAGACGGTGACCCCATCCAACTTTGTACAAACACTGAATACGGTACACCACCATCACAACTCTGCTGTTGTAACTACAAACACTGAAGACGGTACACCACCATCACAACTCTGCTGTTGTAACTACAAACACTGAATACGGTACACCACCATCACAACTCTGCTGTTGTAACTACAAACACTGAAGACGGTACACCACCATCACAACTCTGCTGTTGACTAACTACAAACACTGAATACGGTACACCACTCCATCACAACTCTGCTGTTGTAACTACAAACACTGAATACGGTACACCACCATCACAACTCTGCTGTTGTAACTACAAACACTGAAGACGGTACACCACCATCACAACTCTGCTGATGTAACTACAAACACTGAAGACGGTACACCACCATCACAACTCTGCTGTTGTAACTACAAACACTGAAGACGGTACACCACCATCACAACTCTGCTGTTGTAACTACAAACACTGAAGACGGTACTCTACCATCACAACTCTGCTGTTGTAACTACAAACACTGAAGACGGTACACCACCATCACAACTCTGCTGTTGTAACTACAAACACTGAATACGGTACACCACCATCACAACTCTGCTGTTGTAACTACAAACACTGAAGACGGTACACCACCATCACAACTCTGCTGTTGTAACTACAAACACTGAAGACGGTACTCTACCATCACAACTCTGCTGTTGTAACTACAAACACTGAATACGGTACAGCACCATCACAACTCTGCTGTTGTAACTACAAACACTGAATACGGTACAGCACCATCACAACTCTGCTGTTGTAACTACAAACACTGAAGACGGTACAGCACCATCATAACTCTGCTGTTGTAACTACAAACACTGAAGACGGTACACTATCACAACTCTGCTGTTGCTAACTTACTAAAACCAGACTGAAACGGTACACCACCATCACAACTCTGCTGTTGTAACTACAAACACTGAGGACGGTACACCACCATCACAACTCTGCTGTTGTAACTACAAACACTGAAGACGGTACACCACCATCACAACTCTGCTGCTGTAACTACAAACACTCAGACGGTAACCACCATGTCACAACGAATCTGTTTACTAAAGCATAAGACGGTAATCACCTACATTTTTAATATTAATTAGGTGAGAAATTTAGGGAATGATTCCGGTCGTTTTCCCTCTCCTGAGGATAAAGATGATAATCCTTTGATGCTAGCAGAGGAGAGAACCAGCAACAAATTTTGATGAGCAGTCCCCTCTGACCCTCCCTCATCCCTGTCAACAGTCCTCAGATGATGATGATGATGGCCAGGCAGTAGTAACTCCAGGTCAGCTGCCATGGAACTTCTGGAGTCCCTGTAGCTGCTGAATCTTTACCGAATGGAGTTACTTTACGATATTCTCATCGCAGTAATGAAGTCTTTCAGGTTAGGCTTACACTACTGAATCTCAGCTCTGGCTGACACTACTGAAGTCTCTCAGCTCAGGCTGACACTACTAAAATCTCTCAACTCAGGCTGACATTACTGAAGTCTCTCAGCTCAGACTGACATTTCTGAAGTCTCTCAGCTCAGGCTGACATTTCATCATTTAAGAAACTCATCCTGTGTGATGAAATATGAAGGGGCTATGTTTTGTGTAATTATATCATATAGAATAGCGTAACAACACACTGCTGGTGTTCCCACTGAGTAACTATCACTTAGAATAATGTAACAGCACACTGATAGTGTTCCTAATGTTGTTTAAAGAAGAATCATCAGATTTTTCATTTCCTTCACCGTCAGGTGTTGCCTTGACGGAAACAAGTGAGCCTAGGCAAGGATGGTACACTTGCATGTGGCTACGTTACATCTGAATCATATAAAAAAAAACTAAGTTAAATCGTCCTAATTATTTTCTATTCAGAATAAAGGTTGTTGGAAAGGTCACCTTGCCTTGCCCTAACCCTCGCTTCTTCTCTCTTCTCTCTCTCTCTCTCTCTCTCTATATATATATATATATATATATATATATATATATATATATATATATATATATATATATATATATTTATATATATATATATATATATATATATATTTATATATATATATATATACGCGCCCTCTACTTCCTACTCTCCCCTCTCTTACCTTCCTACTCTCCCCTCACCCCCCTCCACTTATATTCGCTACGACATTTCGAACCCACTTGGATCACTGCTCTGCCGTTTCGGCCGTAGACACAAGTGAGGTGTTTCGGTGTAGGAAAGTGCATCATCTTGCTCAGGGGACATAAACGTGTTGCCAACGACAACGAAGAAGGAAACATTGCAGTGCCTACGTCTCTCTTCTCCGTCCCTCTCTCTCTCTCTTTGCCATCAGTAATGTACATTAAGTCCCGGATTAGTTAAAGTGTATTACTAATAAAAGGGTATTTATTGAAACATTAACACGATTAACAACAATAAATATTACTTTTTCTCTTCACTTCTCTCTTTCACTTCCCTATTTCACTTTACTCTTTCACTTCCCTCTTTCACTTCCCTCTTTCACTTCCCTCTTTCTTCCGTTCACTTTACTCTTTCCCTTCCCTCTTTCACTTCGCTCTTTCATGTCCCTCTTTCTCTTCCCTTTTTCATTTCTCTCTTCACTTCCCTCTTTCACTTCCCTCTTTCACTTCCCTCTTTCACAGATCAGCAAGACTCACACATTGTCTTTGATATACCAGTGACCAGGTTCCAGTGATCTACTCTCCCAGCAGAACCTGACCTCAAACATCCTACTTCTCTACCTGTTCAACCAGACTGTTGTTACTAGCGACCACAAGCACTACATTACGATGAGAACCCGGCAGAGATACAATATATATATATATATATATATATATATATATATATATATATATATATAAATATATATATATATGAAGGAGTAGTTCCCTCAGGTCTGAGTGATGCTGATGTATTGAAAGGCAAAGTCTGGTTATTTAACTTTAATTCAGCTCTGTGATCTGACTGGATGTCTGATGCTTCTGTTTATGGTCTCAGTCTCTCTCTCTCTCTCTCTCTCTCTCTCTCTCTCTCTCTCTCTCTCTCTCTCTCTCTCTCTCTCTCTCTCTCTCTCTCTCTCTCTCTCTCTCTCTCTCTCTCTCTTTCTCCCTCTCTCTCAGACTTTACAGTATCAGTTCGTCTATGGATTGAAAAATAGACTGAGCACTGTTCACCACTTTCACCATCCATCAGCTTTGCTGTACATCTCTCATGGAGTAAGTTATAATGTACGTTCTGCACTTTCGTTACGAAATCTCTGGTAGCTTAACTGTTTGTGGTGTGTGTGTGTGTGTGTGTGTGTGTGTGTGTGTGTGTGTGTGTGTGTGTCACAGTAACCTACATAACACCACCACCATCACTCACTCCCTCAATTAAAAAAAAAATCTCCTTAAGCCCATCAACACATGATGTTGTCCAGTATGCTGATACAAGCGGGCGGGCGGGCGGGCGGGCTGGCGTGCGGGCGGGCTTTTGGAACACGGAGGCTGTGTCTTCAGCAGCAGAAGTAGCAGCAGCAGCAGCCCGGGGCGGCAACACCACTCAGCAGGATTAAAAAGTGAAAATTACCCTCGTAAGGTACAAGAAATAGCCGGTTTACCGCCTGCGGGCAGCCAGCCGCGGCCGCTTGCGGGACCTTCTCCAGCAGGCAGCCAGCCGAGGCCGCCTGCGGGATGACTTTCTCCAGGAGGCAGGCAGCCAGAACCGCATGCAAAAAAAAATGCCTAAAGAAATGGCAAAGTGGCTGCTTGAGTATACAACCAAAGAAAATATAATACGAAAAGGAGAGGCAGTATCAGGCAACACACTGCCTGAGTGAAGGAGGCAGCACCAGGCAACATACTGCCTAAGTGAAGGAACTCTCGTAGAGTGAAATAATAAGAATAAAGCTAGTGATAACAAAGAAGCGCTCTGGACTCAATACTGTGTTTCACCGATAAGTCTTTGAATACGCAGAACCTGTGTGGAGCCACACCTAATTAAACTCGCAAAATAATCTGAACAGATCCAAGAAGAATGCAAATCACGATACTATGGCTCCAACAGTTATGTTTTTGTAGTATTTTCTAGTGTTTTTGTAGTGTTTTTGTAGTGTTTTGTAGTGTTTTGTAGTATTTTACACTGTTTTTGTAGTGTTTTGCAGGTTTTTTGGTAGTGTTTTGCGGTGTTTTTGTAGTGTTTTGCGGTGTTTTCGTAGTGTTTTGCAGTGTTTTTGTAGCTTTTTGCAGTGTTTTTGTAGTGTTCACGGGTAAGTTTCCTAAATGTTGCTCCTTCGTAAAAAGATGTCATGTGGCCGGCCCAACGAGGGCACAACGAGGGCACAACGAGGGCACAACGAGGGCACAACGAGGGCACAACGAGGGCACAACGAGGGCACAACGAGGGCACAACGAGGGCACAACGAGGGCACAACGAGGGCACAACGAGGGCACAACGAGAGCACAACGAGGGCACAACGAGGGCACAATGAAGGAAGTGAGATATACTGAGTACCAGAGAAGATGTCATGGAATCACTTCAGCGCAAAGAGGGCAAGTCAGTGTCTAGGGAGGAAGTCAGTGTAAAGAGAGGAAATCAGTATAGGAGGTGAGACAACTTTACCAGATAAAGTCAGTCAATATTAACAAGGTAATTGCACACACACACACGCACACACACACACGCACACACACACACGCACACACACACACGCACACACACACACGCACACACACACACGCACACACACACACGCACACACACACACGCACACACACACACGCACACACACAAGGGCCAGGAGCTGAGTCTCGACCCCTGCAACTACAATTAGGTGAGTACAATTAGGTGAGTACACACACACACACACACACACACACACACACACACAGTTAAAAATAAGCGTGGCAGAATGTAAACTTGAGATAATACCTATTAAAGAAAAAAAAAAGTAATACAATAATGGCTGAGGGATATAACATGATGAGAAGAGACAGGGTACGTTAGGGGGAAAGGGAGGGGTAGGAGAGTGACAGGGGAAGGGGGATTGGGGAGTGGCTGGCAAGAATAATCAGCAACAAGTGAAGACTTGAATAAGTAGGAAACTTAAGCAATGATGAGAGCAACCATTGCAACAGAGAAGAAACGTCATCAACTGCAAGATCTAAGGTGATAGAGGTAGTAATATACAACCCGCCGCCCAACGGTAGGTGACATGACGATTAGTATGAGGGCAATAAATCATAGCTCACAAACCTTGGAAAGCTTCATGAATCATGGCTATAGAACCAGAAGGAGAGGGAGGGGCGACCTGTGTATTCCCAGCCTGCAGGAGGACCTTCGGCACAGTCTCAGGAAAGAGGATAATTTCCCAACTGGAGTAACAGGCGAAAATAAAGCTGTTTCAGTGAGTGAAAGAATATTGAGGAGCAGAAGATAAAGCGTAAAGATCTAGACGGATTTTCACGCACACTCTCACAGACTTTCTAAGTTATTGTCTTGCCAAGATCAAGGCAAACACGACAGTAAAGTTGTGAGACTAAGTCACAGTGACGAGCATAGACCATAACAGTTCAGTGCCGGCAGCCACACTGTTCCACTTACATGTAAACGACTGACCCAGTCAAATGGATTCTAATATAACTTTCTTTGAAGGATGGCTTATCGTTAAAGGAGATAACTAGAACGTTTTAAAAGATGACACTTGCAGGCAAGTGTTGAAGAAAGAGAGTGTGTAGTGCAATATCGGAATATATACACTACCTGCCGTCCTAAATAGGGTGTAGATCCGTAGGTAGGAAGAGAGTCTAAGGTGTAGGTGGGTACGTAGGTAGATAGGCTCAGGATGCAATGTAGGTACGTAAGTAGGTAGTGGAGGAAGTTTATTTGGAATAGGGAGGATGGCCAGACCGAGAAGCATAGGAGAGAGAGAGAGAGAGAGAGAGAGAGAGAGAGAGAGAGGAGAGAGAGAGAGAGAGAGTAGTAGATGATAGAGAGAGAGAGAGAAAAGTAGGAGTGTATTGAGTAGAAGAGCAGTGTGTATGATGAAGGAAGGAGGCAGGTAGAAGAGTTGAATGTAGGAGGAAGGCAGGTGTGAGTGTAAAGGAGGAAGGCAGTGTGTAGTGTAGAGGAAGGCGTGAGGTAAAGGCAGCGTGTGAAGTGTAGGAGAGAGCAGTGTGTGAGTGTAAGGAGGAGGCAGTGTGTGAGTGTAGGAGGAGGCAGGTGTGAGTGTAGAGGAGGCAGTGTGAGTGTAGGGAGGGGGGCAGGTGTGAGTGTAGGAGGAGCAGGTGTGAGTGTAGAGAGGAGGCAGTGTGTGAGTGTAGGAAGGATGCAAGTGTGAGTGTAGGGAGGGAGGCAGGTGTGAGTGTAGGAGGAGGCAGCGTGTGAGTGTAGAGAGGAGGCAGTGTGAGTGTAGGGAAGGATGCAATGTGTGAGTGTAGGGAGGGAGGCAGTGTGTGAGTGTAGGGAGGAGGCAGCGTGTGAGTGTAAGAGGAAGGCAGCGTATGAGTGTAGGGAGGAAGGCATGTGTGAGTGTAGGGAGGGAGGCAGCGTGTGAGTGTAGGGAAGGAGGCAGCGTGTGAGTGTAGAGAGGGAGGCAGTGTGTGAGTGTAGGGAAGGATGCAATGTGTGAGTGTAGGGAGGCAGGCAGCGTGTAAGTGTAGAGAGGGAGGCAGTGTGTGAGTGTAGGGAAGGATGCAATGTGTGAGTGTAGGGAGGGAGGAGGCAGTGTGTGAGTGTAGGGAGGGAGGCAGTGTGTGAGTGTAGAGAGGGAGGCAGTGTGTGAGTGTAGGGAAGGATGCAATGTGTGAGTGTAGGGAGAGAGCATGTGTGAGTGTAAGGGAGGAGGCAGGTGAGTGTAGAGAGGAGGCAGTGTGTGAGTGTAGGGAGGGAGGAGCAGTGTGAGTGTAGGGAAGGATGCAGTGTGTGAGTGTAGGGAGGGAGGCAGTGTGTGAGTGTAGAGAGGGAGGCAGTGTGTGAGTGTAGGGAAGGATGCAATGTGTGAGTGTAGGGAGGGAGGCAGTGTGTGAGTGTAAGGATGGAGGTAGTGTGTGAGTGTAGGGAGGGAGGAGTGTGTGAGTGTAGGGAGGGAGGCAGCGTGTGAGTGTAGGGAAGGAGTAGTGTGAGTGTAGGGAGGAGGCAGTGTGAGTGTTGGGAGGAGGCAGTGTGTGAGTGTAGGGAGGAGGCAGCGTGTGAGTGTTGGGAGGAGGCAGTGTGTGAGTGTAGGGAGGAGGCAGTGTGAGTGTAGGAGGGAGGCAGTGTGTGAGTGTAGGGAGGGAGGCAGTGTGTGAGTGTAGGGAGGGAGGCAGTGTGTGAGTGTAGGGAGGGAGGCAGTGTGTGAGTGTAGGGAGGGAGGCAGTGTGTGAGTGTAGGGAGGGAGGCAGTGTGTGAGTGTAGGGAGGAGGCAGTGTGGAGTGTAGGGAGGAGGCAGTGTGTGAGTGTAGGGAGGAGGCAGTGTGAGTGTAGGGAGGAGGCAGTGTGGAGTAGGAGGAGGCAGTGTGTGAGTGTAGGGAGGGAGGCAGTGTGTGAGTGTAGGGAGGGAGGCAGTGTCTAGTGATCCCGTTCTTCGTCAGGTGTATACACATTAACTATGTAAATTAGGGCGTGGTGGAGGTGTTTATTGGGGGGAGAGAAGAAGGTGAAGAAGAGGTGGAGGATTAGGAGAAAGAGGGGGAGAGGGAAGGAGGAGGAAGAAGGAGAATCGAGGAGGGGAAGAAGGACGAGGAGAGGGAAGAAAAAAAAGGACGAGAGGGAAAAGAGGAAAGAGGACTGGAGGAGGACGAAAGGGAATAGAAGGAATGGAGGATTAGGTCGATGAAAAGGTGAGTGGAAGGCCAAAAATACGAGAAGGCACATTAAAAGGGGCTGAAGGAAGAGGAAGAAGAGGAGGAGAAGGAGTAAAAGGAGGAAACAGGGAGCGCGAGGAGGAGGAGGAGGAAGAAGAAGAGGAGGAGGAGGCGGAAGAAGAGAAGACGTGAAGGAAGAAGAGGAGGGGAAGCAAGAGACAGGAGCGGTGGAGCACAAGTTACCGGTAAAGATTCTAAAATTGGGTCACTAGGTGACCTGGGTGTGGCCACGAGGGAGGAGGGAGGGAAGGGAAGGAGGGATGGGAGGGGAGGGAAGATGGGAGGAGGGGAGGGAAAGGAAAATGAGTGAGGGAAGGGGAAGGGAAGGGAATGTGGGAGGGAGGGGAGGGAAGGAAGAGCAGGAAAGGAAGGAGGGTTGGAAAATCAAGGAGTTGGAAGTAAAGGAGGAATAAGAAGGAGGTAAAGTGTCAGGGTGAATGAGATCCTTCCTGATGAAACGAAGAACGTCGCCCCTGGTAAGACGAAGGACGCCCCCCCTGGTAAGACGAAGGACGCCCCCTGGTAAGACGAAGGACGCCACCCCTGGTAAGACGAAGGACGTCCCCCTGGTAAGACGAAGGACGCCCCCCCTGGTAAGACGAAGGACGCCCCCTGGTAAGACGAAGGACGTCCCCCTGGTAAGACGAAGGACGCCCCCTGGTAAGACGAAGGACGCCCCCCCTGGTAAGACGAAGGACGTGTCCCCTGGTAAGACGAAGGACGCCCCCCCTGGTAAGACGAAGGACGTATCCCCTGGTAAGACGAAGGACGTGTCCCCTGGTAAGACGAAGGACGTGTCCCCTGGTAAGACGAAGGACGTGTCCCCTGGTAAGACGAAGGACGTCTTCCCTGGTAAGACGAAGAACTTTTCCCCTTGAAAAAACGAAGGATGTCCCCCCTGATAAAACGAGGGACGTTCATCTGATAAAACGAAGTACATCCCCCCTGATAAAACTAAGGACGTTTCTTTGATAAAACTAAGGACGCTTCCTATGATAGGACGGAGAACGTCTTCCTGACGTGGATGACCACCTCGTGGCAGTGTGAAGGACGTCCCTCCTTGTAAAAAGAAGGATCATACAGTAACATAAGGAAGCAGGTGCCCATGACAGGAAGGTGGGCACCTCCTTCCCTGACATGGTGAAGGAACCATTCCCCTGAATGAAGGAGCTCACCTGACAGGATAAGTGAAAAAGGAACTCCTTCATGAGGTGAGGGAGTCCTTCCTTCTAAGGCTGAGTCCCTCCCTCCCTCCCACCCTCCCTCCCTCTCTCTCAGGCTGAGGAAGTAACGAGGCTGGCACCACCAACAGGGTGACAAGAAAGCGCCCCTTCACTCAGCGCTGAGATAAACGCTGATAGCGACGGCCCTGCCGCCCCAGGTATGAACTGCCGCCCCCAGCTGCGCCGACCCAGGTATGAACTGCCGCCCCAGGTGCGTCGCTTCTCGCCCGGGGACACATATCAAGATTTATCGCCAGTAATGGCTGGCAAGACGATCCAAATCTCCATGTGTTTGGCAGCGACGTGTAAGGAGGGAGTGGCTAAAGACAACCTCCTACTACTTTCCTGGACTAGTCATTCTTCAATGTAAACATCACCTTCATCAACTTAATTTGTGTTATCAGACTAGTCCAGTGATATTCTGTCTTAACGTTCCTAGGTGTATAATTAGCAAACGTTTATAGTTATCTATCTGACGTATATAATTAGCTACCTCACGTATATAATTAGGTCCTTCATATTTTAGGGCAGAGTTTATTCGCAAACACACCGAGGAAACTGAATGAGAATACACTTGGACCCCGAAGTGATCGAGAGAATTTTTAAATACAATTTGATTTTGAAATTCTGAAGCAGAATTTCATGATGGGCAAGAGACAACATATTCTTGCTTGACTTTGGTTCTTATTTCTAAACCGAAAATATTCGCATTTTAGGATCAAAGAGATATCATACCTACACGATGATGAATAAGACACATGTACAGCACCTGTGTGTTGCAACACCCAGGTGTTGCAACACCCAGGTGTTGCCCACGTGTTTTATTCTGACACTCTTCAGCTTCTAGCTGAACTGGAAATCAATTATTCGCTCCAGTCGAAGCTGGCCATGAGCTTTGATAGAGTGATTGATCAAGCTTAAAGAGATTGAAAGAGACCTTAAAATTTACTCTAAAGCGTCAAATCAGCAAGGGTCATACTGCTTCGTGAGGCTTGAGAACAACAACAAAAACAAAACAAAAGACACAAGAAAAAAAGGAAGAGAGTAAAATCTGGCTCCGATAACTTACCAATTTTTCTGGGCTGGAACAGAGAAGCAATTTTAAGACATAATGCGCCCGACCCATCGCAATTCTTGCAGATGCGCCTCATTGGCCGCAAACCCTCGTTCTATCCAGGCCAACATATGTCGCTACTAATAGATACAATCTATAATGATGGGAGGTAAATTGGAGAACACTGCCCTGGGATCTAAGTCTTTACCATCACATGAGTGTGTAGAGTACTCTGTTGTAGGGGTTGTTGTTATTGTTGATGATGTTGTTGCTACTGCTGCTGCTGCTGCTGTTGCTGCTGCTGCGACTGTTGCTACTGCTACTGTTGCTGCTGTTATTGTTGTTGCTGCTGCTGCTCCTGCTGTTGCTGTTGCTGCTGCTACTGTTGTTGTCGTTGTTTCTGCTCCTACTCTTGCTGCTGATGCTCCTGTCGTTATTGCTACCGTTATTGTTGTTGCTGCTGTTGCTGGTGCTGCTGCTACCTCTGCTGCTACTTTTACTGCCGTTGCTTCTACTGTTGTTGATATCGTTATTATTATTATTATTATTATTATTATATTATTATTATTATTATTATTGTTATTATTATTATTACATTCCCAATATAACGTTCAATCTTTTTTTTCAGAAGGGGGAAGGAGGGACCTTCCATCACCAACATTAAGGAGCAGGAAACACTTATAGCCAAAACGATAAAAATCTGATCCAATCCGATCAGTATGAAATCCAATTCCCCGTCTCTTCCAGACATGAGCAATTCCATTTTAGGCTGTTTTTGAGGCTGCGACTCAGTGGGCAGTGCTCAGGTGTGGAAAACATCGCTCATTTGGCTGGAAGACAAATACAAATTGAGAAAGCAATGACGGATTTAAGAAAGCAGAGGAATCATACATTTTGGTATGAGTCTTATGTTTTTAGGTCGTTGGTGCGAGTTGAGTTGTTTGGTTGAGAGAGAGAGAGAGAGAGAGAGAGAGAGAGAGAGAGAGAGAGAGAGAGAGAGAGAGAGACTGTCACTGTCAATGAGGAGAAGTGGAATATATATTTCTCATCCTCTTCCTACTCACCTTCTCCTCCTCCTTCTCTTTCTTCTCTTTTTCCTCCTTTCTTCTCCTTACCTTATCCTCCTTTCTTCCTACTCCTTCTTTTCTTCCTGCTCATTACCCTCTTCTATAACTTCCCTCTCGTTTTTTATAGCCAAATTCCCCTCTTCTTTCCAATTATTATTCACAGCCTTCTCCTGTAGCTTATTACCGGACCCTCTCCCATTATCCTTCAACACCCCTCCTCCCCCTCTTCCACTCACCACCCTCCAGCATCTTCCTCTCACCCCACTCTAGCATCTTCCTCTCACCCCACTCTAGCATCTTCCTCTCACCCCACTCTAGCATCTTCCTCTCACCCCACTCTAGCATCTTCCTCTCACCACACTCTAGCATCTTCCTCTCACCCCACTCTAGCATCTTCCTCTCACCCCACTCTAGCATCTTCCTCTCACCCCACTCTAGCATCTTCCTCTCACCACACTCTAGCATCTTTCACTCACCACATCCTTACCCTAAGGGTACTACATATGTTGTTTAATAGTGCATATGTAAAAAATAGAATATCTTCAGCTTATCTCTCTCAGCCAGAGGTAACGTAGATGGAACTGAAGGAAAAGATTTAAAAATGAATTTGTTAGTCCTAACAAAGACGAACTTATGTGTAATAATTATTTCCTATGTAGATAAGCTTAAATATAACTGTTCTCCATTGCTAAGATGATTTTAAAGGTATTTTTTTCCTTACATAGCGTCTCGTGGCACAGTTTTTAGCGCCCTCGGCTTACATACTGGGGGGTGCGTGATTCGATCCCCGGAACTGGTGAAACGTTGGGCATGTTTGCCTACACATGTTGCCCCTGTTTATCTAGATGTAAGTAGGTACCTGGGTATTAGTCGACTGTTTTGGGTCGCATCCCAGGGATGGGGTGGTAGTATACCTTAGACAGGGCTGGGCTCTGAAATGAGCTTAGATAGGATAGCAGTTCTTTGCCTCTTGATTCAACTGTGTAAAAAGATGAACTCTAGTGTAATTGTTCAGTCTTACATAGATGAACAAAATAAGGTTCTCTACTCTACTTATGTTGACATTGTCTCTTGCAACCCCAATACAATTAAATCCCTGTCGAAAAAAACGTTGACTGAGGAGACTTCAGTGAATACTGATATTTACACTCTCCCCCGATCACATCGTGATCAGTCTAATGTATGAAAAGATTGATTTTAAAAGTGGGCATTGTCAACATAGACAATGTATTTGTGTTGGAGAAAGTATGTTATTCAGTCCCATGACAGATTATGACAATCAATTCCACTGAGGTTGAAGTGTTGGTGGGTGTTAGTAACACACTACTGACACATATGAGAGAATCTTCTCAGTTTTATGAACAAGATATATGTGTAACACCCGGGTATCTTGTCTTCAGTTATTCTGATCTTAGATGCTTAGTTATGCTTACTAGATGCCCGTCCTCCTACCAATAAAAGTCTCGTAGAAAACATTTTCTAGGACAGCTTCTACACCTCCTTCCATCTTCCTCCGATGTATATACTCCATGTACACTATATATACTTTCTGCATGACTAAACTATATCTTCAACGCAACTTATCATCCCTGAAAAATAACCTTCATGATATGAGAGAGAGAGAGAGAGAGAGAGAGAGAGAGAGAGAGAGAGAGAGAGAGAGGGAGAAGGAAGATAGAGAAAACACAACAAGAGGAACATTAACAGACACAATATCTTCACTATGACTGTAGATTCCGGTGAACATTACTGACCACAAGGAGCTGATCAATACTTACCCACACCAAATTGTCTCATTCATCGCGTCTTTTGTATATCTCTCCGGCTCTGATGCCCCAATACCTCGACCAATCACCAAGAAGCAATAAATGAAAGGAGAAAATTCGCGAGGAACTGATCATTTTGGTTTAATTTGAACTGCCAACGACACAATGCTAAGAGGAAATAACTCTACGGAAGTGTCTTGCCAAGTTACACTTATTTGCTCTCAGCGTGTGGTTGGGGGTTGGATGTGGCAGGGGTTGGATGTGGCAGGGGTTGGATGTGGCAGGGGTTGGAAGTGGCAGGGCCTGGGTCGAACTTGAAGGATAGATGGGAGAGGATACGAAAAAAACAAGAATAAAATGCATGAGGAAATATGGTGGTTGGTGAGTGTGTGCGGGGACGGACGGATTTGTCTGGGACGATGGTGGATACCAGGGCTGGATGATCGTCATTGGGTGAGGTGTGGCTGATCAGGTACAAGGATTCACGAAAGAGAGGGGAAAACAAATTCTTAAAAACGAACAAATCTCACAATGTAACGTGATGAAGTGATAAAAACGTCACACACACACACACACACACATACATACACACACACACACACATATATATATATATATATATATATATATATATATATATATATATATATATATATATATATATATATATATATATATATATATATATTTATCTGTCGTGCTGAATAGGTAAAACTTGCTATTTTGGCTTAAATAGCAACGCTCTTCTTGCCGAATACGGCAAGCGAAAATTTGTGTATGCAATAATTTCGCAAAAATCATTCTGAACCTAACGAAAAAAATATATTTTCATTGTGGTTGTTTATTATTAAATTATTGTTGGATTAGGCTAAATTAAATTGCGCTTGTTATAATAAGGTTAGGTAAGTTTTCTAAGTTTTTTTTGGTACAAAATTGTTAAATTTTACATCAAGAAATGATTTTTTTTATTTTTAAACGTATAAGAGAAAATTTTAGAAAGGGCTTAATTTTAAATGAGTTCCAAGCGTTTCGTGATGTCTCACATTATCAAGGACATGTAAAAATAATAGAGCTGTAGAAAGCTTATAAGGCTAAGCTGTCACTTCACCTCCAGTATTACACCCGTCGCAGTATGATGCGGGAGGGAAGTGTCAAGGACCTGTCAAGCATAACTTCTTAATAAATTTTATTAATTATTAATTAATCTAATTTGGATAACCCTAAACTATTATTCATATGAAGCTTGATTCAATTATATTTCACTTAACCATAGACCTGCTTGATACAATTTTCTTGGCCTTCAAAAATCAATTGGGTGGTTGAAATGTCTCACATCAATTAACAGAGTAATAGACTCTTGTACAATTCTAATGCTATATTTATGTTGTTGCAGTCTAAGTTCAATGTTTTTTTCCAGTTTGCTCGTAATGAACGTTAATACGTTTTTTTACATGGAATCTTGTGGACACAGCCATCAGCACTTTATGGGGAATTTTTAATCAGATATTTTTTACTTTACCAAGATTTGTAAATATAACTTTGATTTAAATTTCTTAAGTAGAGAAAATATATAAAGGTTTTTATGGCAAGGGGGGACCAACATATTCGTGGTTGAATATGAATGTTTGTCCTTTTCTGAATTGTAAAATGCATTTCTAGCAATTTTAAAGGATTTATCCATTAAGTATTTTTGGTATTTTAGATCATTAGCTATTTCATAAATCTTCAAGATTTCTTCATCTATGAACTCTGGGATGCAAATACGCAAAGCTGTCAAGAACATGGATGAGAATGGAAAAAGTTTAAATATCATGAGGAGAATAATAAGAGAAAAATTTATGGAATGAGCTTGAATATTTAATTCAACAAGGAAATAGTTTATATTTATATTCTTAGGCGTTAGGCATATAACATCATCAACATATCTGTACTACTTAGCTCTACTGGATACTCTCTGTTTTATGACAGTGGTTGTTTTGCTTGTGATATCACATATTTATTGTGATCTTGTTGCATATATATATATATATATATATATATATATATATATATATATATATATATATATATATATATATATATATATTATATATTACACATCGGCCGATTCCCACCAAGGCAGGGTGGCCCGAAAAGAAAACTTCCATCATCATTCACTCCATCACTGTCTTGCCAGAAGGGTGCTTTACACTACAGTTATAAAACTGCAACATTAACACCCTCCTTAAGAGTGCAGGCACTGTACTTCCCATCTCCAGAACTCAAGTCCGGCCTGCCGGTTTCCTGAATCCTTCATAAATGTTACTTTGCTCACACTCCAACAGCACGTCAAGTATTAAAAACCATATGCCTCCATTCACTCCTATCAAATACGCTCACACATGCTTGCTGGAAGTCCAAGCCCTCGCACACAAAACTTCCTTTACCCCTCCCTCCAACCTTTCCTAGGCCGACCCCTACCCTGCCTTCCCTCCACTACAGATTTATACACTCTCGAAGTCACTCTGTCTCGTTCCATTCTCTCTACATGTCCAAACCACCTCAACAACCCCTCCTCAGCTCTCTGGACAATCGTTTTGGTAATCCGCACCTCCTCCTAATTTCCAAACTCCGAATTCTCTGCATTATATTCACCCCACACATTGACCTCAGACATGACATCTCCACTGCCTCCAGCCTTCTCCTCGTTGCAACATTCATCACCCATGCTTCACACCCATATAAGAGCGTTGGTATAACTATACTCTCATACATTCCCTCTTTACTTCCATGGACAAGGTTCTTTGTCTCCACAGACTCCGAAGTGCTCCACTCACCCTTTTCCCCTCATCAATTCTATGATTCACCTCATCCTTCATAGACCCATCCGCCGACATGTCCACTCCCAAATATCTGAATACATTCACCTCCTCCATACTCTCTCCCTCCAATCTGATATCCAATCTTTCGTCACCTATTCTTTTTGTTATCCTCATCACCTTACTCTTTCCTATATTCACTTTCAATTTTCTTCTTTTACACACCCTACCAAATTCATCCACCAACCTCTGCAACTTCTCTTCAGAATCTCCCAAAAGCACAGTGTCATCAGCAAAAAGCAACTGTGACAACTCCCACTTTGTATTTGCTTCTTTATCTTTTAGCCCAACACCTCTTGCCAAGACCCTCGCATTCACTTCTCATACAACCCCATCTATAAATATATTGAACAACCACGGTGACATCACACATCCTTGTCTAAGGCCCACTTTTACTGGGAAAAAGTGCGCTTCCCTCCTACACACTCTAACCTGAGCCTCACTATCCTCATAAAAACTCTTCACTGCTTTCAGTAACCTTCCTCCTATTCCATACACCTGCAACATCTGCCACATTGCCCCCCTATCTACCCTATCATACGCCTTTTCCAAATCCATAAATGCCACAAAAACATCTTTACCCTTATCCAAATACTGTTCACCTATATGTTTCACTGTAAACACTTGGTCTACACACCCCCTACCTTTCCTAAAGCCCCCTTGTTCATCTGCAAATCCTGCTTTCTGTTTTACTCTTAATTCTTTCAATAATAACTCTACCATACACTTTACCAGGTACACTCAACAGACTTATTCCCCTATAATTTTTGCACTCTCTTTTGTCCCCTTTGCCTTTATACAAAGGAACAATACACGCTCTCTGCCAATCCCTAGGTACCTTACCCTCTTCCATACATTTATTAAATAATAGCACCAACCACTCCAAAATTATATCCCCACCTGCTTTTAACATTTCTATCTTTATCCCATCAATCCCAGCTGCCTTACCCCCTTTCATTCTACCCACTGCCTCACGAACTTCCCCTACACCCACAACTGGCTCTTCCACACTCCTACAAGATGTTATTCCTCCTTGCCCTACACACGAAATCACAGCTTCCTGTCTTCATCAACATTTAACAAATCCTCAAAATATTCTCTCCATCTTCCCGATACCTCTAACTCTCTATTTAATAACTCTCCTCTCCTATTTTTAACTGTCAAATCCATTTGTTCTCTAGGCTTCCTCAACTTATTAATCTCATTCCAAAACTTTTTCTTATTTTCAACAAAATTTGCTGATAACATCTCACCCACTCTCTCATCTGCTCTCTTTTTACATTGCTTCACCACTCTTTTAACCTCTCTTTTTCTCTCCATATATTCTTCCCTCCTTGCATCACTTCTACTTTATAAAAACCTCTCATATGCTAACTTTTTCTTCCTTACTACTCTCTTTACATCATCATTCCACCAATCGCTCCTCTTCCCTCCCGCACCCACTCGCCTGTAACCACAAACTTCTGCTGAACACTCTAACACTACATTTTTAAATCTACCCCATACATTTTCGACCCCATTGCCTACACTCTCACTAGCCCATTTATCCTCCAATAGTTGTTTATATCTTACCCTAACTGCCTCCTCTTTTAGATTATAAACCTTCACCTCTCTTTTACTTGCTGATTCTATTTTCCTTGTATCCCATCTACCTTTTACTCCCACTGTAGCTATAACTAAAAAGTGATCTGATATATCTGTGGCCCCTCTATAAACATGTACATCCTGAAGTCTACTCAACAGTCTTTTATCTACCAATACATAGTCCAACAAACTACTGTCATTACGCCCTACATCATATCTTGTATACTTATTTATCCTCTTTTTCCTAAAATATGTATTACCTATAACTAAACCCCTTTCTATACAAAGTTCAATCAAAGGGCTCCCATTATCATTTACACCTGGCACCCCAAACTTACCTACTACACCCTCTCTGCATGTTTCTCCCACTTTAGCATTTAGGTCCCTACCACACTTACTCTCTCATTTGGTTCAAAAGTTCCTATACATTCGCTTAACATCTCCCAAAATCTCTCTCTCTCCTCTACACTCCTCTCTTCTCCAGGTGCATACACGTTATTATGACCCACTTTTCGCATCCGACCCTTATTTTAATCCACATAATCCTTGAATTTACACATTCATATTCCTCTTTTCCTTCCATAACTGATCTTTCAACATTATTGCTACCCCTTCCTTAGCTCTAACTCTCTCAGATACTCCTGACTTAATATATATATATATATATATATATATATATATATATATATATATATATATATATATATATATATATAAAGCATAATTATCTTTTACAAAATAGGTTTCGTTATAGGCAATACAAATATCAAGAAGTAAAGGATATAAGTATGAGAGATGTTATGAATGTGACGAGGAGAACAGTGTTACTCTACTGTACATACACAAGTGACGCTGCTTCAATGTTTACATAAGTTTGGCAACATTTCTCTCCAGCTGGAACACCAGTCATACAGAGAGCGTCACTCCACATAAACAGTACAGACCTTCCACTGGTGCTGTGTGTCTTATCGGTCAACTTAACGTACTGGAAATCCAATAGTCTCGAGTTTGCATCTTCCTGACGCTGCAGTTTTAGCCTCTAATGCTCTGTAAGCTAGTTTCTAATTCAGTTTGGATTAGTTTCCTGAGCATAACTCTACCCCGGGAGCCTCGTCATGAAAATCTAATTGCTTAACAAGTGTTCACTCAAATGAGATGGTACCTTCCTCTTTCACTGTGCTAGTGACTCCAGCCCCAAGTTTTGAGTGACTTGTGATGAGTCTCTAGCCTATAAGAGAGGTTAATTATCCTCCCAGTGAAAATCAAGTCCACATATAAAAAATGACATTGAAGTTATATATTTTTTTCGGGAAGTTTGGAAGATAATAGTCGACTATTAAAGTTTGACTAAGACATTAAAATTATATTATTAAAGATTTAAATATTTTTTCAGTGTTTTCTTGGGATGTTGAGATGGGCTTTACCCTGATCACCTCTCCTGCCACCACCTCTCCTGCCACTACCTCTCCTGACACTACCTCTCCTGCCACTACCTCTCCTGCCACCACATTTCCTGCCACCACCTTTCCTGCCACCACCTCTCCTGCCACCATCTTTCCTGCCACCACCTCTCCTGCCACCACCTTTCCTGCCACCACCTCTCCTGCCACCACCTTTCCTGCCACCACCTCTCCTGCCACCACCTCTCCTGCCACCACCTCTTCTGCCACCACCTCTCCTACCGCCACCTATTATACCACCACCTTTTCTACAATGACCATTTCTCCACGTTTCAGTAATGATGAGCAGAGACGTCACTGGGCCACGTGTACGCGTCTGTCCACGTAATATACGTTGTGGTAGGAGGGACGTTGTGATGCCGAGCGCTCCCTGATTCTGTTCTATGGTGTTACTTGTTTGAGTAACTGCTGCTTCTTCATATCTTTTCCGCATTCTGTCTTTCTCTTCAGCGACAGATTTAGCCTCATTCCAAGCAAAGAGGTGTGCATGTTGTAGGTTCTTGATGCATGTTGCTGTTCTTCTAGTTCGGTCGATGCAACATGGTGTATCACATATGTGGCATCCAAAGGATTGTGTAATTATTAGTTCGAAGTGCAGGCTGTGATAAATGCTGCATGGGAGGAATGACCATGTGCATTCACACAAGAATTGAATACCATAGAACAGAATCAGGGTGCATTGAACATATCGGCTCACAGGCACTCCTACCAACAACTTTCTCACCACTAAAACCACTAACACCTTACTAACACCTTCCCTAGCAACACCTTGCAAAATAACACCTTTCCCACTAACACCTTCCCCTCTAACACCTTTCAAAATAACACCATCCAAACTAACACCTTCCAAATTAATACCTTCCAAACTAACTCCTTCCAAACAAACACTTTTCCCACTAACACCTTTATCCACTAATACCTTCCAAAATAACACCTTCCAAACTAACACCTTCCAAACTAACACCCTCCAAACTAACATCTTCCAAACTAACACCTTCCAAACTAATACCTTCCAAACTAACACCTTCCAAACCAACACCTTCCAAACTAACACCTTCCAAACTAACACCTTCCAAACTAACACCTTCCAAACTAACACCTCCCAAACTAACACCCTCTAAACTAACTCCTTCCAGACTAACACCTTCCACCTTCCAAACTAACACCCTCCAAACTAACACCTTCGAAACTAACATCTTCTTAACTAACACCTTCCAAACTAACACCTTCCAAACTAACACCTTACAATAAGAGCAAGACACGCAGTGTACCCTGGCTACCGCCTCTGACACACAGTGTACCTCGCTGTCCCTGGCAACACCATCGCAGGGTACCGAGACAGTAATCAAATCCTCTGTCAAATATCATCATACGATATTCCAACATCCTCTCACCCGCACGAAGCTGCGTTGCGGCTGCGGCTGCGGCTGTGGCTGCGGCTGCGGCTGTGGCTGTGGCTGCGGCTGCGGCTGCGGCTGCGGCTTAAATTTTAATGAGGAAAAACTTTAATCCGCATCTTGATTTCTTGGAGTAGCCGTTGTTTCTGGAGGGAGGAGGATGGAAAGAGGAATGGAGGGATCGTTCTCTCTTACTCCCCCTACCCCCCCCCCTCCAGCCTCCTACAAAGTAGTCAAGGTTTTTTGATGGTAAATGAAGGGCTCCTGATCCAAGGAGTTTGTGCTGCTGTCGGCTTCCTTGGATCAGACGTGGTTACTCCCATTTCTCTACTTGTATGACCCTTACGGATTTAGTGCTTCCCTGGGATTATAATAATAAGAAGAAGAAGAAGAAGAAGAAGAAGAAGAAGAAGAAGATTTATAGATGGAGTTGAAAGATAAGTGAATGCTCGGGTGTTGGCAAGAGGTGTGGGATTAAAAGATAATCTAACACAAAGTGGGAGTTGTCACAGTTGCTCTTTGCTGATGACACTGTGCTTTTGGAGGATTCTGAAGAGAAGTTGCAGAGGTTGGTGGATGAGTTTGGTAGGGTGTGTAAATAAAGGAAATTAAAAGTGAATATAGGAAAGAGTAAGGTGATGAGGATAACAAAAAAAATTAGATAACGGAAGATTGGATATCAGATTGGAGGGATAGAGTATGGAGGAGGAGAATATGTTCAGATATTTGGGAGTGGATGTGAAGGATGAGGTGAATCATAGAATTAACGAGAGAAAAAAGGTGAGTGGTGCACTGAGGAGCTTGTTGAGACAGAACTTTATCCATGAAAGCAAAGAGGGGAATGTACGAGAGTATAGTTATACCAACACTCTTGTATGGGTGTGAGACATGGGTTGTAAATGTTGCAACAAGCATAAGACTGGAGGCAGGGGAGATGTCAAGCCTGAGGGCAATGTGTGGTGTGAATATAATGCAGAGAATCCATAGTTTGGAGTTTTGTAGCTGTAGTGTAAGCGCGCCTCTGGCAAGACAGTGATGGAGTGAATGATGATGAAAGTTTTTCTTTGTCAGGCCACTCTGCCTTGGTGGGAAACGGCCGATGTGTTAATAAAATAATAATAATAAGAAGAAGAAGAAGAAGCAGATCAGTTCCTTCAGATTCTGTCACTCCACTATTTCTCCCATCCTGGAGGGGGTGACCTGGTAGGTCCTGGAGTGGGTGACCTGGTAGGTCCTGGAGGGGGTGACCTGGTAGGTCCTGGAGTGGGTGACCTGGTAGGTCCTGGAGTGGGTGACCTGGTAGGTCCTGGAGTGGGTGACCTGGTAGGTCCTGGAGTGGGTGACCTGGTAGGTCCTGGAGTGGGTGACCTGGTAGGTCATGGAGTAGGTGACCTGGTAGGTCCTGGAGTGGGTGACCTGGTAGGTCCTGGAGTGGGTGACCTGGTAGGTCCTGGAGTGGGTGACCTGGTAGGTCCTGGAGTAGGTGACCTGGTAGGTTCTGGAGTGGGTGACCTGGTAGGTCCAGGAGTGGGTGACCTGGTAGGTCCTGGAGTGGGTGTCCTGGGAGGTCTTGGAGTGGGTGACCTGGTAGGTCCTGGAGTGGATGACCTGTAGATCCTGTAGTGGGTGACCTGGTAGGTCCTGGAGTGGGTGACCTGGTAGGTCCTGGAATGGGTGTCTTGGTAGGTCTAGGAGTGGGAGATCTGGTAGGTTTTGGAATGGGTGTATGCAACATATGTTTGTAACACGAGAGGGGGAGGGAGGGAAATTCTGAAAGTGACTTCTATGACACGATGCACTACGGACGAGTTTCACAGAGTCGGGGGGGGGGGTTACATACGCCCCTCATCCATGATAAGAGGTTGTTCTTCCTCCTTATTGGTTCACGCCCACCTCCAGTACCACGCCCACCACAAGTACCACGCCCACAACCAGTACCACGCCCACCACCAGTACCACGCCCACCACCAGTACTACGCCCACCACCACCACAACGCCCACGACCACTACCACGCCTACCACCACTACGCACACCACCACCACAACGCCCACGACCACTACCACGCCTACCACCACCACGCCCACCACACCCACAACCACCACCACCACCACACCCATAACCACCATCACCACGCCCACCACAACCACGCCCACCACCACGCCCACCACCACGCCCACTACTACTCCCAAGCCCACCACCACCACCACCAAAACCACGCTCGCCAACACCACCAAGCCCTCCACCACTACCACGCCCACCAAAACCACCACCACACCCACTACCACCATCACCATGCCCACCACCACCATTACGCCCACCACTTCCACACTAACACTACGCCCACCACCACGCCCGTTACCACCACCACGCCCGTTACCACCACCACTACCACTAACATATATATATGTGTGTGTGTGTGTGTGTGTGTGTACTCACCTAGTTGTGGTTGCATGGATGTGTGTGTGTCGTTCCGAATAGGTAAAACTGGTCAATTAGCAAGAACTCATTTAAAATTAAGTCCTTTCTAAAAAATTTCTTATACGTTTAAAGATATATATTTTTTCATTTATGTTAATGTAAAAAATAATAATATTGTCCCAAAAGTACCTTAGAAAACTTACCTAACCTTATTATAACAAGCCCAATATAATTTAGCCTAATCCAACTAAATTTATTTTAGATAAGTTTACAATAATTTAATAATAAACAAACACAATGAAATATATTTTTTTCGTTAGGTTCAAAATGAGTTTTGCGAAATAATTGCATACACAAATTTTTGCTTGCCTTATTCGGCAAGAAGATGTATGATGTAAATATGTTCTGGTGATGGGAACTTAAGTTAAAATAGAAAGTTATATTGTTGATACTTTAAGTTTCACTTCTGACTGAACTCTTAACTTACACTGGTATACAGGCCTTTGGAAAAGTACCAAGGGTCTTTGTACCTCCAACACTACTGACACAGCCACCACCATCACCACCACCACCACCTACTACGACCACCTACCTCCCACCACCTCCAACATTAACAACATAATGGCCTACGGGGTAAAGGTCGATGCCTGGAATCCCTGGGTTAAATCAGGTGAACTAAAAATATGCAAACTTGCCCAGACTCGCCGCGGCTGACATTTAAATCTACCACAGACCCAGCCACGCCCTCGGGGTGAGGGGTGAGGGCAATGAGGGTGGGGGAGTTAGCTTTGGGTGGGGGGAAAGAAGGGAGGGGAGGGCTTTGCCAAACCTTGCCTTCCCCACCTTCACAAAAAAGGTATTATGCTAATGCTGTCCAACGTGACCTGAGGGAAACCCAAGAATACTGATAAAAAAAAATACAAAGATAACTTTAGTAATAAAAATGCATAGAAAACCTAAACTAAAAAATAAGAAGTATTTAAAATGAAAAAAATGCGTAAAACACACACACACACACAAATAAAAAAAAAAAAAAAAAAATTAAATATAAAGATATATTTTTTTAATTTATATTAATATAAAAATTAATAACTTTGTACCAAAAGAACTTTAAGAAACTTACCTAATCTTATTATACCAGGCGCAATTTAATTTAGCCTAATCCAACTAAATATATTTTATATAAGTTTACAATAATTTAATAATAAACAAACACAATGAAATATATTTTTTTCGTTAGATTCAAAATGATTTTTGCGAAATTATTGCATAAACAAACTTTAACTTGCCCTATTCGGCAAGAAGTGCGTTGCTATTTAAGCCAAAATCGCAAGTTTTACTTGCGATACTGCGATTTACTTGCGATTATATATTTACCAAACTGCAGCAGGCCAGGGTTCGACCCCACGACACATTGTCATGCTTCAAGAGACAACAGAACGTACATGTCACCTTATCCACTCAGCCATCGATCCTACAAAGATCTTGAGGCTGGACAATGTGTCGTGGGGTCAAACCCTGGCCTGCCGCAGTTTGGTAAATGTTTCAGAACCACTTGTTGCGTGGTTTCATTGATATATATATATATATATATATATATATATATATATATATATATATATATATATATATTCAATAACAGCACTGCGACTAGCCGAGGATTCGAACCCATATCGTTTTGGCCCGCCTCCTGGTGGGCGAAAATCACATGACGCTCTAACCCACAGGACCACGCAATTTTCGCTCACCATGAGGCGGACCAAAACGACATGGGTTCCAATCCTCGGCTAGTCGCAGTGTTGCTATTGATTAAATACCACTCGTTCGTGGTTATATATATATATATATATATATATATATATATATATATATATATATATATATATATATATATATATATATATATATTATCGAGCAAAGCTTTTAGTTATTTATTATACGATATCGGCCTGGTAGCTTCAATATATTTTACTGAATATCAATTTTCTCCATTACGTATCAGTATAGCTTTAAATACAGGTGTTGTTTCCAAACACGACTGGCCGTTAATTGCTGGTGCCTCCACCACAGTGCACCATGGCGGCTGCCTCCACCACAGTGCACCAGGGCGGCTGCCTCCACCACAGTGCACCATGGCGGCTGCCTCCACCACAGTGCACCATAGCGGCTGCCTCCACCACAGTGCACCAGGGCGGCTGCCTCCACCACAGTGCACTAGGGCGGCTGCCTCCACAACAGTGCACCATGGCGGCTGCCTCCACCACAGTGCACCAGGGCGGCTGCCTCCACCACAGGGCACCAGGGCGGCTGCCTCCACCACAGTGCACCAGGGCGGCTGCCTCCACCACAGGGCACCAGGGCGGCTGCCTCCACCACAGGGCACCAAGGCGCCTGCGCTGTGGTCACCAACTCGACAAACTAACCTCATCCAGAGGCAGTTGTAAGCCTCGTGTCACTGATCACTGCTGCTCCAATTTATGTTTATTTCATAGTTGAAAATATATATACATCACGTATATTTGTGAAGGTTTTGAGGTAATTTTCCGGCGTCATAACTGATATATTTCACGGGTTACAGGCTATTTACACTGAGAGATATTTATGTGGGTTTTGGTTATGTGAACTAAGAGATGATTTCAAAGCTTATTTTAAGGATTATGTATTCATGAATCAAGAACGTACGTACGGATCGGTTAAAAAAAATCGCAATAAACGACGACAAATTCGTGTAAAACGGGACGGAAAGCTAGGCAGAGGGTTCGTGTGCTCGAAACCCAGTTCACGAACCATAGTGAGGTAGTTAGTAGGCGCCACTCTGTGTGCCTTGAACCACAAACCTTTTTATAGGTCTCTATTCTCTGTCAACAGTCATTCTGGTGACTCTATCTGTTGTTCCTTCATAGCCAGAGCTACGACTATCACTGTCACTCTGACTCACGAAATCGTAATAACACGACTGCAAACAAATCAGGGCAAGTGAGTCCTCAGACTCACAGGTCAGTGCGTTAACCACTCGTTGAATGAATCTTGATAGAGGCAGCTGGTCGAGTGGTTAACTCACTGGCCTGTGAGTTTCAGGACTCACTCGTCTTGGGTTCAAGCCCCACTAGTTCCGTTATTTGGCCGTGACCAAGTGAGAGTTGATCTACACGTAGAACAACAAGCCACAATACCGTGACTGGAACAATACACAAATAACCCGCACATAGGATAGAGGAGCTTACCACTACGTTTCGGTCGTCGTAACCACTGCAGTACAGCGGTGAAACACACACTCCGTGCACACGGATCCTCAGGTTCGGTCTTGTCCAGTTTTTTATGAATTTTGTTATTGTCCTAAACAACGATTTTTTTTCGAATGCTTATGTTCATTCTTGTTTTAAGAATACCTAACCATTAAAAGAGGCAATGAAATCACCTCATACTTAAAATATACTGAGAAATACACATCTCTCAGTGTAACTACCCTGCAACACGTCAAAAGATATTTATAAACATAGCATAAATCTGCCCAGCACGAGAGAAAATACCATAAAAAAAAATTCTTTGGATGTAATGTCGACCAGTTAAATAATTCACAAAAACTCGCGATTACCCTCGAAATTATTTAATCCAATATAAATGTAAAAGGTGTATACATTGTGGGTAAATTAGACCCCTCGATAACGTTAAATTGCTTCGGTAAATATAGTGGTGTCATAACTGCTTGAGGAACGAGGGTCCCGGTAAACTTACATCAAAGGGAATTAGGGGCAACTAAATGCACGAGATTAGTTTTAAATGACTGAGAAACAACAGCAATTGGCTTGATTATCTTGACTGAGCTCTGTGAGCTTCCTTGTTTTCTTTTATGAGCTGCACATCCCAGGTCACACCTGTTTGTTCGTCGGAATGCGCGAAAGATAAGCACATCACAGACCTGCTCACTTTCACACACTGTGTAAAATACAGACAGATATTTGAAATAGTCGTATGTGCAACGTCAGGAAACTTTGATTAGAATACGCTTCGCCCACCAGGAGCTATACGTTTCGCTCACCAGGAGCAATACGTTTCGCTCACCAGGAGCAATACGTTTCGCTCACCAGGAGCAATACGTTTCGCTCACCAGGAGCAATACGTTTCGCTCACCAGGAGCAATACGTTTCGCTCACCAGGAGCAATACGTTTCGCTCACCAGGAGCAATACGTTTCGCTCACCAGGAGCAATACGTTTCGCTCACCAGGAGCAATACGTTTCGCTCACCAGGTACAATACGTTTCGCTCACCAGGAGCAATACGTTTCGCTCACCAGGAGCAATACGTTTCGCTCACCAGGAGCAATACGTTTCGCTCACCAGGAGCAATACGTTTCGCTCACCAGGAGCAATACGTTTCGCTCACCAGGAGCAATACGTTTCGCTCACCAGGAGCAATACGTTTCGCTCACCAGGAGCAATACGTTTCGCTCACCAGGAGCAATACGTTTCGCTCACCAGGAGCAATACGTTTCGCTCACCAGGAGCAATACGTTTCGCTCACCAGGAGCAATACGTTTCGCTCACCGAGCAATGTTTCGCTCACCAGGAGCAATACGTTTCGCTCACCAGGAGCAATACGTTTCGCTCACCAGGAGCAATACGTTTCGCTCACCAGGAGCAATACGTTTCGCTCACCAGGAGCAATACGTTCCTCACCAGGAGCAATACGTTTCGCTCACCAGGAGCAATACGTTTCGCTCACCAGGAGCAATACGTTTCGCTCACCAGGAACAATACGTTTCGCTCACCAGGAGCAATACGTTTCGCTCACCAGGAGCAATACGTTTCGCTCACCAGCAGCAATACGTTTCACTCACCAGCAGCAATACGTTTCACTCACCAGCAGCAATACGTTTCACTCACAAGGAGCGAGTATCACAGACATGAAGGTTAACATTAGGACACCGAAACCCCGTGTAGACACCCATGTTGAGTGGCGTGTAGTACCACGTGGGAGGAAGGGAGGGATGTCAACATAAGGTTTACATAGGAGAGGCGGCCAGGGATTTACACACTATTATTAACGAACACAAACACACCATTCGCACTGATACCTTCAACAACGCCTGTCTTAAACGCAGGAATAGCCATGGATATTTGATGAATGAGAGTGAGGCCAGACTCATCACAGACGAGGATCTATACTGACGTCACTGCTTAGACACATCAGTTATCAGTGTTGGCGATACAGTTGTGAGGTTGTGCAGCGGTTGTTGAAGTACGTGTTGAAGTTTGTATGGGGGAATGGGAGACATTGGATGTGTAGGGAAGTAGTGGAAACGAGGGTGAGGTGGGGGGGGTTAGGGTTGGTCCCCTTGAGGTGTAGGTTAAGGAGTGTTTTTGTGAGGCATGAGTTTTTGATGAGGGGAGGAGAGGGGGGACGAAACGTGGGATTGGTGATGAAGGAGGTGCGAAGGTGGTGGGGAGGAAAGGATATATTGCTTTGTGAGGCTATTTTACGAGGGTTATTGGTTATGAAGGAGCCGGGAAGGTGTAGAGTAAGCCGTTTGGATAGGTTGGGGATGGAGAGAATGGAGATGCAAGGGAGTGAGGTTTATCCTTTGTATGATTGGAAAGGAATTTGGGGGTGGTTAAAGAAGTTGAAGGTGCACCCAAGGGTGAGGGAAACAGGGTATAGGTTTCTTCAGGGTATTTTGGCGTCCAGGGCCCAGCTTTATGTGATGGGGTTGAGTGGGGATGGGTATTGCCGTAGGTGTGGGGAGGTAGATACAGCTTATCACGCCATCTATTTTTGTGAGGGTTTGGAAGCAGTAAGGAAATGGTTTGGGGGAGTTTTGAGGATGGTAGGTGGGGAGGGGGTATCCGTTTTGAGGGCTTTGAGTTTAGATTTGGGGAGTTTCTCGGAAAGCATACGTAGAGGGATGTCTTATTTGGTGTTGGATTTTATACATATATCTTGGGGTATGAGGGACGTAGAGGGGATGGTTCGAATAAGGGCTTTAGGAGCGGGGTTTTATAGGACAAAATGTAGGAATCGGAGTTTGTATAGTGGGGTATGGAACAGGGCTTTTTCGAGTGGTTATCAAGAGATGACAGTGAATAGCATGTTGAGGGTGCCAAGGTGAAAGGACTGGTGTTGATTATGGTAGAAGTCACGGGAGGTGAAATGGGTAGAGGGTGGGTAGGAGGATAGTAATGTAGGTAGGGAGGGGAGAGGGGGTGGGGGTTTGTGTTTTAAAGGGATTGGGAGGAGGGGGGTAGTAGCTGGGTATTCTAGGTTCGGCAATAGATCAGGGAATGGGCGGGGATTTTTCTGGTTCAGTGCTCTAGTCTGGGAAATAAGATAATAAAAGTAGTGGTATTGTTCATAGAGACACAATATTAAATGCAGACATGCATATACGGGGGCGACGATAAAATGTACATATATTAGGATGTGTTGCTTATATAAACCTATATCTGGGGAAACTTAATTGTTAGGATCCCATTTGAAGAGATCCTGTTCTTTTAGTTCTGAGTAGTGCATTAAGTGGTAGGTCCTGATTGATGGGTTATGGTGTTTTCAAAATAATAACTCATAAGGATATGTCCGGCTATTGTATAATGTGAATGTCAATTTATGTAATTTTGTAGAGTTGAGGCGATGCTGATACTTATTGTGAAAAGGTTAATGATAACTAACTAGGTTTCTGTTGTAATTTCTAGGTTATGTTTTGCTGTGTATGTGTTTATTATATTTTGTTAGAACTTACAATTTTGTGTAGCATCTGATTGTATAACGTGTTAATTTTCTAGTGTGTTTTTCTATGTGTGCACCACGAACGTGTATTGTGGCAGATTTTTCGGTGTAGTTGTGTGACGTTGTGCTGTAGACATAGTGTTGTCTACGTAAGTGATAGCCAGATGATAATGTATTTTCTTTTTGAGAAACTGTTGTCGTGTAACCTCTTGTTATGGGGTACAGTTTTTGTTGTGTGTTATGGTAAATCACCTGTTTTTCATAAAAACATAAGGTTTCTTATTCAGGTGTTTTTGGACCATGAATGTACGGTTTCATTGTATAGTTTTGTTTGTTTGTATAGACCCATTAAGAATAAGACAAGGTGTAGGTTTTGTTGAACATATTGTTATATTGTGTGCAGTTTGCACGGGTTGTTTTTGGATATATTGATAGATATGTTTTTTATGTTCTGTTTGTGGTTTTTAAATGGCCTGTTTTGTCCATGAGCATATATAGTTTATGTTTTTGTATATATTTGTCTTAAATAAAATATAAAAAAAAAAAGTTGTGAGGAAGGAATACTGTGATCCTAAACCACCAAGCCACGGCCCTCGGGTGAAATCAATTATATTAACTTGAAGTATCAGTTTGGTGGGTCCCGACTATGATACCCATGTTCTCCATTGTATTATTTGTGACTATGTTTTCTCCTAACTACGCACAGAAGTGATAATTTACCTGGTGAGCTATAATAAACTTCCTAATTTTGTATGTGTACGTGTGTGTTTATTTTACATAGCTCCAGTCATGTTTGATCAAGAAAACGAAATGTCAGTCAACCAATCACAGTCCAAGCCATTATTTTTATTCTTAATAGACTATGACGCATTAGCTGGTCGAGGGCCAAGACACACACACACACACACACACACACACTGGGTTTGCTTGCGTGTGCCAAAGGCTGGAAGGATCGTGAGAACATAACCTGACTAGTGTAGCCTTGATGGCTACACTAGTCAGGTCCTTCTCAAACCCAGTCCTTTTCAGGGTAATGAGGTTATAGTAGTGGCATTAAGGGTAGTGGTGACGGGGGGTGTGCTGGGGTGAAGAGCACCCAGGGTGTGCTGGGGTGAAGTGCACCCAGGGGGTGGGTGGTTGAGATCGTTTACATCCACTTATGGAGTGTCGGTGTCACAGGTTAAGGTATGGTAGTGCTGGCCACCGGCATCACCATTGCTAATGTACATCCGTTGTTAGTTCACCTGGCCGGGGCCGTGCGGGCAGAGCAAGAGTTGTGGTTAGTAGGTAAAGAACCGCCACGTAAAGTAATACGGGCACTTGGCGGAGCAAGCTTGCCTTAGTACTAGCTACCATAGAGACACAGCGGCCACAGCTGTGACAACAGACGCGGCTCGTGAATCAGTGATCATATTTTCTTGGTATACTCGTAGAGGTATACTTAAATCCTAAGGATATATAGACCGAGATGTGTGTGTATATATTTATTTACACTGATGGGCGTGAATTTCAGCGTATATACACAGAAAGGTGTATATACCGAGAGGTATATATGTAGATGAATATTAACCTTAATAGCATGCGTGCAGTCGATAGACTTAAAACCAAACAAACCAAACTTACTTACTAACTAAATAAATAACTAACTACATCACGGATGTGATGAACATTCTTTGAAAGAGATTCTACGAGAAACAACGTCACTCTCTTGAAAATGGCAACAAGTAGCAAGAGTCTGTGTGGTAGCTGCTTAGTATTCAGCAGAAGCAACAGCCTGGTGGTTCCTGTATTGGCAGCTCTGTGTTAGCAGCTGCTGATGATGAAGCGTTGGTGAATTCTTGATCGAGGGTAAGAGAATTTAGTTAAGCGAAACAGCGCTACTGGTTATATCTGACATTAGTAATACTTGATCATTCGTGAACTCAAGCCGTAGCGAAGAATAATAATAATAATTATTATTATTTCTACATGTACAAGGTATACAGGCCTACATGACATCAATAACATACTACTATATAGAAAGTTGCTTGTTATGCAGAGCATTTCGGGCAAATTAGGCCAATTTTGTCCCAGGATGCGACCCACACCAGTCGACTAACACCCAGGTACCTATATTACTGATGGGTGAACAGCGACAGCGTCCTAATATTTCCACCCGTCCACGACTGTCACTGAATAAGCAGAAGAACGGGCGGGGACTCAAACCGTGGTCCTGGCATATAACAAATACAACGCTGTACCACTGATCCACGAAGTTTCCTATAGGAATATTTTACGAACAGCGCTTGTGTGATTTGTCTGTACCAGACAAGACACGTCATAGATGTGTTGTCTGTAAAATTGGTGTCTGTAAATTCTTCATGGCTCAGTGGTACAGATCTGGGCCTACTACATGCCAGGACCACGGTTCGATTCAACGTCCATTCTTCTATTTATTGATTATTTACATTTTATGTTCCTGAAGTACGTTCATAGTGACATATTGTTTTCTTTAAATGAGCCGTGATCTTAATATTCAGGAAAATTTTAATTTCGTCAAAATCATGAATAATACCAATTGTCTTTTTATTTACAAACTCGTAAATCATAACACAAGTCTTGTACTTACTAAACATTCAAATCGTATTTACAATAACTGGTATGTCCTCAAACATTTTCGTATTTTTTTTTTATTAAAGGTGCAGTAGTTGAAGACAGCATCACAGGTGGGCATGACATTCTACCCGTAGTGGGTTCCACCCACCTGTGAAGCCGTCTCCAACTGCTTCACCTCTCTTCTGGTTCCAGTATATAAGGTTTCATCCTCTTGCCTCTGCTTCAGGCGGATCGAAGTTAACTAACCGAATACTTATCAAGGCTAAGGAATTAAACATTTCTTATCAAAACTATGAAGCTGAACACCTCTTATCAAAGCTAAGGGACTGAACACCTCTTATCAAAGCTAAGGAACTGAACACCTCTTATCAAAGCTAAGGGACTGAGCACCTCTTATCAAAGCTAAGGGACTGAGCACCTCTTATCAAAGCTAAGGGACTGAGCACCTCTTATCAAAGCTAAGGGACTGAGCACCTCTTATCAAAGCTAAGGGACTGAGCACCTCTTATCAAAGCTAAGGGACTGAGCACCTCTTATCAAATCTAAGAGACTGAGCACCTCTTATCAAAGCTAAGGGACTGAACACCTCTTATCAAAGCTAAGGAACTGAGCACCTCTTATCAAATCTAAGGAACTGAACACCTCTTATCAAAGCTAAGGAACTGAACACCTCTTATCAAAGCTAAGGAACTGAACACCTCTTATCAAAGCTAAGGAACTGAACACCTCTTATCAAAGCTAAGGAACTGAACACCTCTTATCAAATCTAAGGGACTGAACACCTCTTATCAAAGCTAAGGGACTGAGCACCTCTTATCAAATCTAAGGAACTGAACACCTCTTATCAAAGCTAAGGAACTGAACACCTCTTATCAAAGCTAAGGAACTGAACACCTCTTATCAAAGCTAAGGAACTGAACACCTCTTATCAAAGCTAAGGAACTGAACACCTCTTATCAAAGCTAAGGAACTGAACACCTCTTATCAAAGCTAAGGAACTGAACACCTCTTATCAAAGCTAAGGAACTGAACACCTCTTATCAAAGCTAAGGAACTGAACACCTCTTATCAAAGCTAAGGAACTGAACACCTCTTATCAAAGCTAAGGAACTGAACACCTCTTATCAAAGCTAAGGAACTGAACACCTCTTATCAAAGCTAAGGAACTGAACACCTCTTATCAAAGCTAAGGAACTGAACACCTCTTATCAAAGCTAAGGAACTGAACACCTCTTATCAAAGCTAAGGAACTGAACACCTCTTATCAAAGCTAAGGAACTGAACACCTCTTATCAAAGCTAAGGAACTGAACACCTCTTATCAAAGCTAAGGAACTGAACACCTCTTATCAAAGCTAAGGAACTGAACACCTCTTATCAAAGCTAAGGAACTGAACACCTCTTATCAAAGCTAAGGAACTGAACACCTCTTATCAAAGCTAAGGAACTGAACACCTCTTATCAAAGCTAAGGAACTGAACACCTCTTATCAAAGCTAAGGAACTGAACACCTCTTATCAAAGCTAAGGAACTGAACACCTCTTATCAAAGCTAAGGAACTGAACACCTCTTATCAAAGCTAAGGAACTGAACACCTCTTATCAAAGCTAAGGAACTGAACACCTCTTATCAAAGCTAAGGAACTGAACACCTCTTATCAAAGCTAAGGAACTGAACACCTCTTATCAAAGCTAAGGAACTGAACACCTCTTATCAAAGCTAAGGAACTGAACACCTCTTATCAAAGCTAAGGAACTGAACACCTCTTATCAAAGCTAAGGAACTGAACACCTCTTATCAAAGCTAAGGAACTGAACACCTCTTATCAAAGCTAAGGAACTGAACACCTCTTATCAAAGCTAAGGAACTGAACACCTCTTATCAAAGCTAAGGAACTGAACACCTCTTATCAAAGCTAAGGAACTGAACACCTCTTATCAAAGCTAAGGAACTGAACACCTCTTATCAAAGCTAAGGAACTGAACACCTCTTATCAAAGCTAAGGAACTGAACACCTCTTATCAAAGCTAAGGAACTGAACACCTCTTATCAAAGCTAAGGAACTGAACACCTCTTATCAAAGCTAAGGAACTGAACACCTCTTATCAAAGCTAAGGAACTGAACACCTCTTATCAAAGCTAAGGAACTGAACACCTCTTATCAAAGCTAAGGAACTGAACACCTCTTATCAAAGCTAAGGAACTGAACACCTCTTATCAAAGCTAAGGAACTGAACACCTCTTATCAAAGCTAAGGAACTGAACACCTCTTATCAAAGCTAAGGAACTGAACACCTCTTATCAAAGCTAAGGAACTGAACACCTCTTATCAAAGCTAAGGAACTGAACACCTCTTATCAAAGCTAAGGAACTGAACACCTCTTATCAAAGCTAAGGAACTGAACACCTCTTATCAAAGCTAAGGAACTGAACACCTATTAAGACTAAAAGATTGAACACGTCCAACGAAAGGACAATAATAATATCAACAGCAAGAACAAAAACAGCAGCAACAGAAACAACAACACAATAACAACAACAATATCAACAAAAGAAACAACAACAACGTCTCGCTGTGTCCTTAACAATCGAAGATAAAATCAAGCTGAATATACTGAGTAACCTTGACTGTGTGTTGGGTAAAGTTCATCCTGACAGGGGCAGAGTTGACCTTGTTTGGCATGGGTGGGCATGTTGTCCTCACCGCCCACATCTCAGAGTCCTCTGCAGTCTCAAAAACTCGTGACGGGTCGTAAAAAGAAAATCCTTAAAGAGTATACTCTGGAGATGTCAAGGTATATAGGCCTGGTCAACTACTGTGTGGTAATAATACTTCGGTGAGGAGGGGTTGAGAGGTGGGGCGGGGATGTGGGGTGGGTGAATGTGGTGGAAAGGGTTGTGGTCCCCCGCCTGGCACATCTCCCACAGTGCCAGTGAGCTATCATCAGCTCCTTGTAATGTGACACTGTCCCTTTGTGGTCAGATTAAGTGAAGCGATCATTAGCAGCATCTCTCTCTCTCTCTCTCTCTCTCTCTCTCTCTCTCTCTCTCTCTCTCTCTCTCTCTCTCTCTCTCTCTCACACACACACACACGCACACAAAACATTACCCTGTCAATGTTAATTTGTTAAAACAATGGTAAACGCAACTCCCAAATGTTAATCAGTTTTAACAGGTCAGTTAATAATGCTGCGACTCCCTGTCACTGGATCATCCCTGTCACTTTGTCACAGTCACACCTTGCTAATTCATACAGTAACATAACAGTTCTCTCATACCGTTACATAACAGTTATCTCATGCCGTTACATAGCAGTTCTCTCATGCCGTTACATAGCAGTTCTCTCATACGGTTACGTAACAGTTCTCTCATACGGTTACGTAACAGTTCTCTCATACGGTTACGTAACAGTTCTCTCATACGGTTACGTAACAGTTCTCTTATACGATTACGTAACAGTTCTCTCATACGGTTACGTAACAGTTCTCTCATACTGTTACGTAACAGTTCTCTCATACGGTTACGTAACAGTTCTCTCATACGGTTACGTAACAGTTCTCTCATACGGTTACGTAACAGTTCTCGCATACGCTTACGTAATAGTTCTCTCATACAATTACGTAACAGTTCTCTCATACCGTTACATAACAGTTCTCTCATACGGTTACGTAACAGTTCTCTCATACGGTTACATAACAGTTCTCTCATACGGTTATGTAACAGTTCTCTCATACGGTTATGTAACAGTTCTCTCATACAGTAACATAACAGTTCTCTCATACGGTTACATAACAGTTCTCTCATACGGTTACGTAATAGTTCTCTCATACGGTTACGTAATAGTTCTCTCATACGGTTACGTAACAGTTCTCTCATACGGTTACGTAACAGTTCTCTCATACGGTTACGTAACAGTTCTCTCATACGGTTACATAACAGTTCTCTCATACAGTAACATAACAGTTCTCTCATATGGTTACGTAACAGTTCTCTCATACAGTAACATAACAGTTCTCTCATACAGTAACATAACAGTTCTCTCATACAGTAACATAACAGTTCTCTCATACGGTTACGTAACAGTTCTCACATACAGTAACATAACAGTTCTCTCATACAGTAACATAACAGTTCTCTCATACGGTTACGAAACAGTTCTCTCATACAGTAACATAACAGTTCTCTCATACGGTTACGTAACAGTTCTCTCATACAGTAACATAACAGTTCTCTTATACAGTAACATAACAGTTCTCTCATACAGTAACATAACAGTTCTCTCATACAGTAACATAACAATTCTCTCATACAGTAACATAACAGTTCTCTCATACGGTTACATAACAGTTCTCTCATACGGTTACGTAACAGTTCTCTCATACGGTTACATAACAGTTCTCTCATACGGTTACGTAACAGTTCTCTCATACGGTTACATAACAGTTCTCTCATACAGTAACATAACAGTTCTCTCATACAGTAACATAACAGTTCTCTCATACGGTTACGTAACAGTTCTCTCATACGGTTACGTAACAGTTCTCTCATACGGTTACGTAACAGTTCTCTCATACGGTTACGTAATAGTTCTCTCATACGGTTACGTAATAGTTCTCTCATACGGTTACATAACAGTTCTCTCATACGGTTACGTAACAGTTCTCTCATACGGTTACATAACAGTTCTCTCATACGGTTACATAACAGTTCTCTCATACAGTAACATAACAGTTCTCTCATACGGTTACGTAACAGTTCTCTCATACGGTTACGTAACAGTTCTCTCATACAGTAACATAACAGTTCTCTCATACAGTAACATAACAGTTCTCTCATACGGTTACGTAACAGTTCTCTCATACAGTAACATAACAGTTCTCTCATACGGTTACGTAACAGTTCTCTCATACAGTGACATAACAGTTCTCTCATACAGTGACATAACAGTTCTCTCATACAGTAACATAACAGTTCTCTCATACAGTAACATAACAGTTCTCTCATACAGTAACATAACAGTTCACTCATACGGTTACGTAACAGTTCACTCATACGGTTACGTAACAGTTCTCTCATACAGTAACATAACAGTTCTCTCATACAGTAACATAACAGCTCTCTCATACGGTTACGTAACAGTTCTCTCATACAGTAACATAACAGTTCTCTCATACGGTTACATAACAGTTCTCTCATACGGTTACATAACAGTTCTCTCACATAGTTCTCAAACGCAGAATTCTTCAGGATCACTTTCCATGAACTTATTATGAGATTTCCTTAAATAGTTTGTTGTAAAGTCATTTCCGGCATTTGCCGTGTCATTTTCAACACTAGTACTGACATCACCTCTTGTAACACTTCCTCTGACATCATCTCCTTCACTAGTACTGACACCATATCATTCTATTTTAGCTCTGTCATCTAAAGTAGTGCTGACATTACCTTCTCCTCCAACAGCTGTGCCGACGTCATCTCCAGCACAAGTGCTGACATCACATTATTCCATGCTAGTAGTGACATCTCTCACTTTTTGTTTTTATATATTAAGTCATGTTTTCACTTCCCCATGATGTCACCCAGGAGACCTCTGTCAGGGTGGAGGAGCGGCTCGTTAATTAGGGAGCCAAACTCGACTCATCTCAGAGGTGAGTGACAGCTTTACACCAGGGCCACGCTCAACACCCGCGTCTGACACAGGAGTTACACCCCTATTCCCCAACACACAACTCAACACTAAGTTACACCGCCACAATACACAGCATCTGCGTCTAACTCGTTAATTTGTGGCACCGATCTCGCTCGTTACATCCCTGACATGCATCCCAGCAATCAATACCATCAGGCAAGACGCAGGCAGCTTGCGGACAGGGGTAAGATCCACCCGAGGAGCCAGGTAGGTTAGAGGCGGAGGTAGTATGCACCACTTACCTGATGCTCCACTGTACCCGGGGAAGTACGTCGCCTCAGACTGGAGTTCTTGGTCGTTCATCTTGCAAAACTTGTTGCTTGATGATTTCCTCCTCTCACCTCTGTAGGCTTAAAGTCGTGCTTACAGCCATTCGACTTTGAGGAAAAACACACTAATGAGTCTTTCTTCGAGGCTCTGACTAACCTGAGGTACTTGTCTTAAGGTAAAATACACTAGGCAATCATAATTTTAAATTCCGATTGACTTGAGACACTCTTCACAAGAAAACAAATGCTAGCAAATTCTCTGGTAAGAGCCCGAATGGCTTAAGACACTTTACTTACGGGAAAACACCAACACATCCTTCTCTAACATTCCCACTGGCTCGATCGTCCCATCCTGTTAGCGCGACACTTTAACCTCCCCAACACTTTAACCTCCCCAACACTTTCATTCCACTTCTTGGACTTGCCATGTGCACGAAACATTACCAAGATTCCAAGTTAAAATTTATCATTTTCTTTCAAGGAAGGTTACTGACTACCCATCAATAGGTTTTCATCGCTACGTTGTACTTCAAAACTTGTCACTTAGCGAAGGCTGAGTGCAGCCACTTCAGCGCAGGGCTTCAGGAACTTGGCAATTAATCATTCTTGAATTCTACTGTCTTAGTATCCTGGAACTCGACAGTCTAAAGATCTATAACTCGACTGTGTAAAGACCCGTGCAGCGGTGGTGTGGACCCAGCACACTGTATATACCTTATTGAACCTTTACTCTTTCCCTCCCTTCCTCCCAACCTCCCTCCCTCCTATCAACACTTCCCTCCCTTCTCCTTCCACTTCGTACCCACCCACCCACCTTCCCTCACTCTCTCTTCCCCTCCCTCCCTCTCTCGGCCATCCCTGCCTGCCTTCCTCCACCACTATCAACAACACTGTGTAGAGTATCAAGCAAAGCGTCATTCACCTCACTAACATTTTCACATTAGCGAAATCTGTTACCTCGAGGTACAATTAGCTCGGTGATGTAGTCTCATTTGGCTGCAATAATTCTGTCACAAACACACACACAAACACACACAAACACACACACACACACACGTATAACAGGAAGGGCACTGCAGTGGATCAGAGAATACCTGACAGGGAGGCAACAGCGAGTCATGGTAATGGATGACGTATCACAGTGGGTGCCTGTGACGAGCGGGGTCCCACAGGGGTCAGTCCTAGGACCAGTGCTATTTTTTGGTATGTGTGAATGACATGATGGAAGGGATAGACTCAGAAGTGTCCCTGTTCGCAGACGATGTGAAGTTAATGAGGAGAATTAAATCAGATGAGGATCAGGCAGGACTACAAAGAGACCTGGACTGGCTGGACGCGTGGTCCAGCAACTGGCTTCTCGAATTTAACCCCGCCAAATGCAAAGTCATGAAGATTGGGGAAGGGCAAAGAAGACCGCAGACAGAATATAGGCTAGGTGGCCCAAGACTGCAAACCTCGCTCAAGGAGAAAGATCTTGGGGTGAGTATATTACCGAGCACGTCTCCGGAAGCACACATCAACCAGATAACTGCTGCAGCATATGGGCGCCTGGCAAAACTGAGAATAGCGTTCTGATACCTAAGTAAGGAATCGTTCAAGACTCTGTACACCGTGTATGACAGGCACATACTGGAGTATACAGCACCAGTTTGGAACCCACACCTGGTCAAGCACGTCAAGAAATTAGAGAAAATGCAAAGGTTTGCAACAAGGGGAATGTCTTACGAAGATAAATTAAGGGAAATTGGCCTGACGACACTGGAGGATAGGAAGGTTAGGAGAGACATGATAACGACATACAAAATACTGCGAGGAACAGATAAGGTGGACAGAGACAGGATGTTTCAGAGATGGGACACAGAAACAAGGGGTCACAATTGGAAGTTGAAGACTCAGATGAGTGAAAGGGATGTTAGGAAGTATTTCTTCAGTCATAGAGTTGTGAGGAAGTGGAATAGTCTAGCAAGTGATGTAGTAAAGGCAGGAACCATACATAGCTTTAAGACGAGGTATGATAAAGCTCATGGAGCAGGGAGAGAGAGGACCTAGTAGTAGTCAGTGAAGAGGCGGGGCCAGGAGCTGAGTCTCGACCCCTGCAACCACAAATAGGTGAGTACAAATAAGTGAGTACAAATAAGTGAGTACACACAAGGATTTTAGGAAATGAATTTATTTTTAAGCCTTAGAGTGATCAGGAAGCGGAACTTCCTACGCAGCGACGTAGAGATAAGATCCATACACAGCTTTAACAACAGGTATAAAAGGGCTCATGCAGCCAGGAGTAAAACCAATAGTCTCTCCACCCCATGGCATCACTGTAGCCTTTCCACCCCCAGGTATCACTGTAGTCTCTCCACCCCCTGGCATCACTGTAGTCTCTCCACCCCCTGGCATCACTGTAATCTCTCCACCCCTGGCATCACTGTAGTCTCTCCACCCCCTGGCATCACTGTAGTCTCTCCACCCCTGGCATCACTGTAGTCTCTCCACCCCTGGCATCACTGTAGTCTCTCCACCCCTGGCATCACTGTAGTCTCTCCACCCCCTGGCATCACTGTAGTCTCTCCACCCCCTGGCATCACTGTAGTCTCTCCACCCCCTGGCATCACTGTAGTCTCTCCACCCCTGGCATCACTGTAGTCTCTCCACCCCTGGCATCACTGTAGTCTCTCCACCTCCTGGCATCACTGTAGTCTCTCCACCTCCTGGCATCACTGTAGTCTCTCCACCTCCTGGCATCACTGTAGTCTCTCCACCCCCTGGCATCACTGTTGTCTCTCCACCCCTGGCATCACTGTAGTCTCTCCACCCCATGGCATCACTGTAGTCTCTCCACCCCCTGGCATCACTGTAGTCTCTCCACCCCTGGCATCACTGTAGTCTCTCCACCCCCTGGCATCACTGTAGTCTCTCCACCCCCTGGCATCACTGTAGTCTCTCCACCCCTGGCATCACTGTAGTCTCTCCACCCCCTGGCATCACTAGTCTCCTGGATAGGTTTATATTAGAAGGGGAAGTTAAGCACATCACTGAGGAATCTACGGTAAAAAGAGAATCAAGAAGGGGGAAGAGAGGACAATGGGGCAATATTTAGATTAAAAATAGGTGTTTAGGAAACCATAATGGATGAGAAGTGAAAATGAAAACAGTTTTTTACATGGATTTTGTGTATAGAAAGACGAATTTAGAATTGTTTTTTCTAATTATCTGAATGTATTTTTTTATTTTCTTCCCATTGTGTTTCTTCTGCCTGTCGTTACATATTTCCTGCCTATGTTGTGATTTTTTTTTTTTTAGTTTTTTAGCAACTGTTTCATTTTCTATAAAGTCATGTACCTACTCTTTGTATTTTTGATCTTGTAGGTTCTCTCGGGAAGACATATATTAAAAGAGAACCTGTTCACTCCTGCATTTAGTCTTTCCATACACTGTTGTGAGCCAAGAGAGCACAGGATGGCCTCCCACGAGAGTTTTGATAAGTCCTTACTTGTTTAATCGCAGTCAGTTCTTGGAGAGTTGCAGTTAAATTTGCTAAATATTCCCTCCCTATATAAGGTTATGCATACTTAAATTTATTATGGTTTGCCCTTCAGCGAGATTGTGATCAGAGTTTATTGTACTCGGGATTGTTGAGTCTCATTAGTTCCTCATTGTTTGTGAAGATCCAACCTAGCTTATTTTCATTTCCACTATGTTTTGTTATCTGCTGCTTCAATGTCAACTTGATATGTGCCTGTCAGTCTAGAGAGCTTGGCTTACTACTTCTGCTACAATGATATTGTTCATCGTTATCATTATACCTTTGACAGGTTGAAAATCTCCAAGGAGATATTTCCTGTTAGGTTTTCAGGATTTTTAAGATTTTCAAAGCAGTGATCTATCTTCCTCATCTATTTAATGAATTCGTTTATCGTTGCTGATGGTGTTCTATATACAAGAATGATACCACAACTTTGGTCTCCATTTTTATTCCAAGCACTTCCACTATACCATTTGATTACTTTATCAGTTCAGTGCCACTAGTGAGTCTGTGAGATCTCTTCCTCCCTGAAACTTATTTTCTCTCTCACAATTTATATTTTGGTGTATAGGCTTCACTCTACAAGAAATCTCTAACTTGAGTTCTGTACACGTTCCACGCATGAGCCTTTATATTTTCTTAATTCTGTTTAGTCCTGGTATATCAGCAAGAATAAAGGAAAATAATCTATTTTGGTTGTACTGATGATTGTGTTGGGTTGATCTAGTACTGATGTTGAGACTAGTTCATCTGCCACTCGTGATGAGGTGACTGTTGGATGTACTCTTGCTCTCTCCAGTACAAGAACTCTTCCATCAACAACCCTCACGATTGTGCCTCCATCATGTTCCTCCTCTCTGTACCTCAAGCCTGTACCTCCAGCCTTTGTATCAAGCCAGTACCTCCTCAATGTACCTCCTCCAAGTGCCTCTAGCCTGTACCTCCCTGTACCTCCAGCCTTTGTATCAAGCCTGTACCTCCTCAATGTACCTCCTTCCAGTGCCTCCAGCCTGTGCCTCCAGCCTGTACCTCCTCAAAGTGCCTCCTCCCAGTGCCTCAAGCCTGTGCCTCCAGCCTGTGCCTCCCGGTTCCCTAACACAACACCGTCGTCACACTGCTCACTCCGTCACTAAAAACTCGCCCCACACAAAACGCGTCGCTCTTACACAGGATTAAATTCTGCTGCAGCCTGGATGATACGAGTGAGACTCCCCTCTCTGACCTGTCTTCTCAGCTTCCCTCTCTGACCTGTCTTCTCAGCTTCCCTCTCTGACCTGTCTTCTCAGCTTCCCTCTCTGAACTGCCTTCTCAGCTTCCCTCTCTGAACTGCCTTCTCAGCTTCCCTCTCTGAATTGCCTTCTCAGCTTCCCTCTCTGAACTGCCTTCTCAGCTTCCCTCTCTGAACTGCCTTCTCAGCTTCCCTCTCTGAACTGCCTTCTCAGCTTCTCTCTCTGAACTGCCTTCTCAGCTTCTCTCTCTGAACTGCCTTCTCAGCTTCTCTCTCTGAACTGCCTTCTCAGCTTCCCTCTCTGACCTGCCTTCTCAGCTTCCCTCTCTGACCTGTCTTCTCAGCTTCCCTCTCTGAACTGCCTTCTCAGCTTCCCTCTCTGAACTGCCTTCTCAGCTTCCCTCTCTGAACTGTCTTCTCAGCTTCCCTCTCTGAACTGTCTTCTCAGCTTCCCTCTCTGAACTGTCTTCTCAGCTTCCCTCTCTGAACTGTCTTCTCAGCTTCCCTCTCTGAACTGTCTTCTCAGCTTCCCTCTCTGAACTGTCTTCTCAGCTTCCCTCTCTGAACTGTCTTCTCAGCTTCCCTCTCTGAACTGTCTTCTCAGCTTCCCTCTCTGAACTGTCTTCTCAGCTTCCCTCTCTGAACTGCCTTCTCAGCTTCCCTCTCTGAACTGTCTTCTCAGCTTCCCTCTCTGAACTGTCTTCTCAGCTTCCCTCTCTGAACTGTCTTCTCAGCTTCCCTCTCTGAACTGTCTTCAGCTCCTCTGAACTGTCTTTTCAGCTTCCCTCTCTGAACTGCCTTCTCAGCTTCCTCTCTGAACTGCCTTCTCAGCTTCCCTCTCTGAACTGCCTTCTCAGCTTCCCTCTCTGAACTGCCTTCTCAGCTTCCCTCTCTGAACTGCCTTCTCAGCTTCCCTCTCTGAACTGCCTTCTCAGCTTCCCTCTCTGAACTGCCTTCTCAGCTTCCCTCTCTGAACTGCCTTCTCAGCTTCCCAAGAGGGAAGAATTCTGTGAGGAAAGTAGGTCAGTGAGGAAGGAAGTAAATGAGAGAAATCTGAGTAAAGAAATACTTGAGGAATGAAGTCCATGAGAAAGAAGGGCTATGAGGAACGAAGTCCAGGAGAGAAGACATCTCCAAGAAAAGAAGTTCAAGAGAAAAAGAAGACAACGAGGAAAGAAGTCCACCAGGAGCAAAGCAAAAGTAAGAAAGAAGAGCATGCGTGAAGAAGTCCTTCAGGAAAAGAAGGTCGTCCATGACGCAAAGAAACCAAAGAAGAAAAGAATGAATTAAGAAATAACTAAATGACACAAAAAAAAGACCGTGAGGGGCGGAGAAAAAACAGGGTAAGGTCCATCGGGATTTATCTCATGGTACGAAGATCCCCCTCCCCCCCCGTGAGGTAAGACCACTTAGAATTACTTAGTGTTCAAGCCTTCACGGTGCTAACACCAGCTTGAAGGTGTCGAAGAGTTTTCAAATCCAATGAATCTGTCGAGACTTCCATCGCCGTCTTAAAGATGAGCATTTAATAAAATATTTGAGCACAATTTGATAAAGAAACTTTACTGAGACGGGACTTGGATTAGCGATTAATGCCGAGGTTTATTTCACTAAATTCTTGAGAAATAATGAAAATGGAAGCAAATCAGAGAGAGCGAGAGAGAGAGAGAGAGAGAGAGCGAGAGAAAGAGCGAGAGAAAGAGCGAGAGAGCTAGAGAGCGAGAGCAGAGAGAGAGCGAGAGAGAGCGAGAGAGAGGGAGGAGCGAGAGAGAGAGAGAGCGAGAGAGAGAGCGAGAGAGAGAGCGAGCGAGGAGAGAGAGGCGAGAGAGAGGAGGCGAGAGAGGCGAGAGAGGAGCGAGGGAGGAGCGAGAGAGAGAGGAGAGGAGAGGAGGAGAGAGGAGAGGGAGGAGAGAGAGAGAGCGAGAGAGGAGCGAGAGAGAGAGCGAGAGAGAGAGAGGCGAGGAGAGAGAGGAGAGGAGAGAGAGCGAGAGAGAGGAACGAGAGGAGATCCAGAGAGCGAGAGAGGAGAGAGCGAGAGAGAGAGAGAGAGAGAGCGAGGAGAGAGCAGAAGAGCAGAGAGAGAGAGAGAGAGAGAGCAGGACACAAAACAAAAATGAAGTTGTTGCAACTCATTTTGCTTGCAACTGTTACAAGGGAAGTTGGCAGGAAGTCCTAGTTGACGGTGCCGTGTGTGTGTGTGTGTGTGTGTGTGTGTGTGTGTGTGTGTACGCGCGTTAGTAAAAGTAAGTAACATAGTGTATCCAATCTCACTCTGCAACAAAAAATCTCAAATTTTGGTGTCGGGAAGAGTGACTTTGGACGAGACTTTTTAAACCAAGTAAGATTACGCAACTTGCAGCGCGACCCATCAGGACTCGAGTCCTCCAGAGAGCAGACCTGAATTAACATTCTCCTGTCATCTGTTACGTCTTATTGAGTCCTCCCCCGATAAAAGACTTGGGGAATCCCATTCCTTGTCACAGGGACGGAGACCAAATAACCCCCGGGTAGGATTTTCGACGTTAAGTTCAGTGTATTATCATATTTTACGGTCCAGATTATTGGAATGGCCATTTTTTTTATGCTTCAGGTATGTTAAAGTCTTGAGAATGATAATTTTACTTATGTTTTAACAGTTTTTTAGATGGAAACATAGAGGAAAATGCAAGAAGGAAGAAGAGGATTACAGATGGGTAAATGGAAGAGCAGGTAAGGGAAGATTTTAGTCAATAAAGATGGAAGAAGAAGAAGTGACTGAGGTCGAGAAGAAGATAAGACGCGGAAGAGGGAGAGTGCGGAGGAGAAAGATTGTGGGAGAGAGAGAGAGAGAGAGAGAGAGAGAGAGAGAGAAGGGAGAGAGAAACAAGAGAAGATGGAAGAGGAGGAGTAAAAGAAAAAAGCGGAGAATATTCATAGTTTCTCAAAAAATTCTTCTATAAAGCGCGTTTTTTTATTTTTCAAAATACATTTGAAAAACTGGATTGGAAATTGAATAACACTTGAATACGTCTTCATAGTACGTGCTAATAAATTTTAAAACATTTTTTTCAAGTGAATTTACATAAAAAAAATTGCATTATATATAGAGTTGACTTTATTAGTAAAATAGATAAAATGATCTATCGATCTTTGCCGAGGTTATCTGCTGAGAAAAACTCAGTCAGAAACTGAGGAAATTACTGAGTCTCATTCCTGGAGAGATGAGATCAGGAGAGAAAACCAGAAGGCTCTCTTGCTACTCTCCTTTCCCTCGACCTCACAGTACTTCCCTTGCTACTCTCCCTTCCTTCGCCCTCACAATACCTCCCTTGCTACTCTCCCTTCCTTCGCCCTCACAATACCTCCCTTGCTACTCTCCCTTCCTTCGCCCTCACAATACCTCCCTTCCCTCGACCTCACAGTGCCTCCCTTGCTACTCTCCCTTCCCTCAGGCTCACGCCAAAAAAAAAGAGGTTATTTACCCGAAGGATCAATACTCCAGGATAACTCAACAAATCCAAGCAGTGTGGATCATTTCCTTTCCCCTGTAGTATAGGTTCTTTCCCAGGATGCGACCCACAACAGTCCACTAACTCTCAGGCATCTGTTTGCTGTTAGGTAACAGGGGCGGCAGGTGCTAGTAGACTTGCCCCGTACGTCCCCCGCCTCGAGCGGCGACCGACCCAGATGGTACCCGAATTTCTGGAAAATGCGTGAAGGTGTAGGTGACAGTCTTCACCGATATTAGACGTTCGACATAAGCCGTTCCAACGACGCTGCTCCGACGCCAACATTGTGAAAGTGCCCGATGAGTTGTTCATTAAATGTCTGGTGCGTGTCCTGCCACCCTCCTTCTCCCTGTTTGTTTACACCTGGCCTCTCGCCCTTCCCTTGGCGTCCTTCCCGCACTCTCCCATCCTCCTCCTCCTTGCTTGTTTACACCCACCTGGCCACTCTCTCTCGCCCCGTCCCTAGCGTCCCAGCTACTCCAAATTGATTTTCTCTCATAAATATGCAAATGTTCTTCGGGCCAACTGTGTGAGAGTGCTGATGACAGAGCTCATTGTGGGGACCTACCTGTTGAAGAGCCACTTGTCTCTGCCTCCAGTATCTCACAGCTATATGTGAGCTTTATGTGAGCTTTATGTGAGCTTTATGAGAGTCTTGTGAGAGCTTTATTAGAGCTATATGAGAGCTTTGTGAAAGTTGCATACGAGCTTTATGAGAGCTATATAATAGCTTTGTGGGATATTTATGAGAGCTACATGAGTTATGAGAGATCTCCAGTGGAGTTTTATGAGAGCTTTAGGAGAGCTGTAAAATAGTATCTTGCCTGCTATATTTAATAGCTGTCCTCAAAAAAATTAAAATACGTCTGGGAAAAAGCCTTTAAAGAGACGAAGCTCCCAGGAATGCTAGCAGATGGTGTATTCCCAGGAGGATACACCGTAGTGAGAAACGAAAATATGCAAGCGAGGAAGGTGATGTGGCCCTACTGTTACAAGAACTATAGTTACATGGGAAGGAAAAATAAGAAAATCATTTTTATTGTCGATGAGGTCGCTTTTTTCCTTGGACCTGTGAGTGATATCGCCGTGTCAGCAGTCGTTGCCTTTTGGTAAGTTCCGTGTTAAAGCCACTCTGAATTAAGCCTAAAATTAACCTAAGTAACTATACTTATAGGAATTGTATAGTTTGGAATTGGCAATGGTTTCAGCACTATTCCTATCGCGTGCATTGAGGTGCAGGAGGCTGGAGTAATGCAATACAGGAATATCTTTCTAGGAGAGAAATACATCTAGTTTCTCAAGACGTTATCTCAGCGGCCTCTTCTTCTTCAAGGCTTTCTCTTTCTTAATTAAGAAGTAAAG